>QRFJ01005528.1:0-65815 GCA_006176705.1 Cocos nucifera | reverse complement strand
TGTGATCAAATTTAAAATTCTATTTTTTAGATTTAATATGTAATATATCATATCTAAAAGCATGCATGGTTGATTAAGTTATGATACATGAGATGTATACGAGGCATGTATAGGTTAGATCTTTGATTGTATATGTGATATATGATTTAGATCTAACTTATTTTGTTTTAGAAAAAAATATTTTTGATTAAGATGTTCTCCTTGGCTGTCTGATCAGAAGAATAAAGTAGGATTTAAAGACCCTTTCCTCTTATTCGATGGGATATTTTTATGATGTATAGGGGTGCAGCGTATTCGTCCTTAATAAAAAATCAGAACTTATTTTCTACAAAACCCTAGATACTGAAATCCTAGGACTTTGATATATGTTTTATTCATGAACCTAAACTTAATTAAGAATTAAGATTATAAAATTAATTAGATCTAAAATTATAAATTTTTAGATCTAATACATCTTCATAAAATTAGGTTCGAGCTTGGATAGCTTAATTAGGTCTAGCGGTTGATTAAACCAAATCAAGAGTTGGTTAGGTGGGATCAGAGAAAGCTTAGAATTGATCAGCCTAATAGAATTAAGTCTGGATCAAGATCAAATCATATTGAGATGTGACTCGATCAAGTCAAGACCTAATTTGGCTTTGCGGTTTGAACCTGGATTGTAGGCTAACCCGATTGGTTCTGATTCAATAATTTGGTATCTAAGGTAAGTTTGGTAGATATGATCGACTGGTTTTTAATTGGAAGCTACGTAACCTAAATACATTCTTGTCAAGTTAATGACATATTTCTTCCACCGATCTCACTTATCTGGCCATTTATATCGATTCAGTTCTGATTTGAGGTGGCTAACAATTCAAGCCAACCCATGCCACTAGGTTAGTCATAATTATTATGACTAAGTTAAGTCAAGTTTAAAGAGACCTAAACTAAATATTTCTAAGAAAATATTAAGTCAAGGTTTTCCACCATTGTAGATGTGTGGGCCCTTCCCAAGGTTGATTGTTCTCGATTGGATATAGTGGTTCAGTTGCACCACAAAGATGCAACCATATCTATTAGGCATTGGATGCTACAGATTGGAGGATGGGTTGGGCTCAATATTCTAGATACAGTAAGAGATCCAATCAGGAATCCAATTCATGCAAATAGTAGGTCTGACTTAACTAAGGAGTGGAGTAATATTTTGGACATGATAAGCTTCATGAATTAGAGATCAGGTTTGGATGCACCGTGATTAGAAAATCATTAGACAAGAGTTATCCACTCATCGGTTGACCCATCATCAATAACTATTAGGTGAGGTGGTGAGCTAGTTGGTGGAACCACACCATCCATTAGAAATCTATAATCATGGAGAATTTTGTATTTCTACCAAAAAAGTGTAGAAATCTGAGTAAATAGTGAAAGCCTAATTTATTTAAAAATAAATTTTTTAAATAAATTAATTAAGTCTAATTATAAAATCTAACTAGAAACTTTGACTCTCTACAGAAAAATGTCTGCGTCCAACCCACTAGCCTGTATCCTGGACACCCATAGACTGACCGGATCCAACTACAAGAATTAGCTCTAAAACTTTAAAATAGTTTTGGGTTTCTAGAAGTTGACTCATTTGTTGAAACAAGATCCTCCTACTTTACCAACCTATCTGTTTGCTGATCAAAGAGCGTCTTTGAAAAAATGGATGGATGAAGATCACAAAGCTAGGTATTATATATTAGGCTTAATATCTGATGAACTCCAGTGCCAACATGAAGACATTAAGACTAGCAGCCAAATGTTGGCTCACCTGCAAGAGTTGTTTGGTGAATAGAGTTACGTAGCCAAATATCAAGTCACTAAGCGACTTTTTTAACGCTCAGATGCATGATGGACAGTTGGTCCAAGATCATTATCTGATGATGATCAAGGACTTAGAAGAACTTGAGAATATTGGTGTCAAGTTAGATCAGGATTTGCAGATTGATATAATTCTACTATCCTTGACTGACGCATATGGGCAGTTCATCATGAACTATCATATGCATAAATTTTAAAATACCTTGGTTGAACTTATGAACATGTTGGTTACTACTGAGCTCTCTATGAAAGGTTCAAAGAACTCAGTGCTTGCTGTGCAGCGAACTTCTTCCAAGAGAAAGTCTTTTGTAAAAAAGAAAAAGTCCGCGAAGAAGCAGAAGGTGGAAGGTGAGAAGAAGAAGAAGGCAGAGTTGAAGAAGTAGGGCGCTGACAAGAAAAAATATTTTTATTACAACATTGATGACCACTGGAAGCAAAATTGCCCTCTTTACCTGACCAGCCTGAAGAATAAGGAGGCAGATCCTTCAAGAGGTATGCTCGTTATAGAATCTAACCTTATGATTTCTTCTGCATCCAGTTGGATGCTTGACTCTGGTTCTAGTACTTACTTATGTACTTCTATGTAGGGTCTTGAGGATAGCATGAGGCTGAGGGATGGTTAGATGATCCTAAGCATCAGGAAGAGAGCAAGAGATGCTGCTATAGCCATGGGAACCTATTCTCTTCGACTATCATTGGGATTAGATTTAGTTCTTAGAGACTATTTTTATGTTCCTATAGTAAGTAGGAATTTGATTTTCATTTCATGTTTAGCATAAGAAGACTATGTAATTAGTTTTCTTAAGGACCATTGTAATATTCTTTATGAAAGAAATAAAATTGCAAGTGATTTCCTTATAAATATCTCTATCAGTTATATATTGATGTTTCTATTTTTAATATTAATCAAAATGTGAATACCATAGGATCAAAGCAACCTAGGAATAGTCTAAATGATAGATATCTTTGGCACCTTAGGCTAGGTCATATAGCTGAAGATAGGGTTAACAAATTGAAGAAATCCAGGCTATTAAGTCCATTGACTTTTGAGTCATATCCGATTTGTGAATCACACTTTCATAACAAAATGATTAAGCTCCCTTTTATAGAACATGGAGAAAAGGCCATAGACCTACTTGTCCTAATACATACTGATGTGAGCGGCTCATTTGATGTGCTGGTCAGAGATAATTATGTCTACTTCATCACCTATACCGATGATCTATCTCAGTACGGATATGTGTATTTGATGCAACACAAGTTTGTAGCCTTTGAAAAGTTCAAGAAATTCAGACTCGAAGTAGAAAAATAATCAAAAATATTTATTAAGATTCTTCAATCAGATCGAGGAGGCGAATATCCTAGTCAAAAATTTTTAGACTATCTTAAGGATAATGGCATAGTCTTACAATGGACTCCACCTAGAACACTTCAACTCAACAAGATTTTAGAATAGAGAAACTGGACCCTATTAGATATGGTTCGATCCATGATGAGTTTCATGAACCTTCCTAAGTTTCTTTGAGAATATAGTTTGATGACTGCTATATATTTACTAAATAGGATTTTCTTTAAAATCATTTCTACCACACCATATGGTAAGAAACCAAGTCTGAGTCATTCAAAATTTGGGATTGTCTAGCCCATGTCATGAGACAATAAGTGGACAAATTAGAGTCTAGATCCTTTAAAGCTCAATTTATTGGATATCCTAAAGAGTCATTAGGATATTATTTCTATTTTTTGAAAGATCATAATGTGATTATGAGTCGACATGCCATCTTTCTTGAAATATAGTTTATTTAAGATGGTGGCATTGAAAAACAGATTAGATACGAGGAGAAAGTCTCCTAAGAGTCACGAGCTAAGAAACCTATGGAGCCCGATCAGTTAGAGCCAACCCAGACACTACCTCCTCCATCTGATAGATCAAGTAGAACTTTTCATCCTCCTGAAAGGTACTTGGTACTATCTCAGAAGATTTAGAGGAAACGTTCCTCATAGAAAATGAGATTCATGAAGATGATTCCAAAATCTATGATGAGATGATATCAGATATCGACTCTGATAAATGATTAGAGGCAATAAAGCAGAGATTAACTCAATACATTTAAACCAAGTCTGGACCTTGGTAGATCCACCTAAAGGTATAGTATCTTTTGATTGTAAATAGATCTTCAAGAGAAAGATAAGTACTAATGGAAATGTAGAGACATTCAAACTAAGTCTCGTAGTAAAAGAATATAGTCAGCATAAAGGCATTGACTATCAGAATATTTTTTTGCCAGTAGCTATACTCAAATCCATCCGCATATTGCTTGCTATTGCAGCCTATTTTGATTATGAAATATGGTAAATAGACATAAAAATGACATTCTTAAATGAATATCTTGAGAAAGATATCTATATGGAACAACCACTAGGTTTCACATCCAATGATGATGATCATAAGGTATGCAAGCTGTAAAGATCCATATATGGACTTAAGCATGCATCTCGAAGCTGGAATGCTCATTTCAATGATATAATCAAATCATTTGGATTCATCAAGAATGAGGAGGAGCCTTATATTTTTTAAAAGATCAATGAGAGCACTATTGTCTTCCTCGTACTGTATGTGGATGATATCTTCCTAATTGGAAATGATATTTTCATGTTGACTATAGTCAAAATATGATTGTTTAATGAGTTCTCTATGAAAGATCTATGTTGCCCAGTAAGACAACCCAAGGGGGGGGGGGGGGGGTGAATTGGATTTTTTAAAACTTAAAATAAGTTAGGTGCTATTTTTAAAAATAAGTGGTGTGATGGTGTATGCTTTAGTTCTAAGTATGTAGAAATGTAGAAATATAAATATAATAGAATAAAGTAAATAAAGCAATCATAAATACTAGAAAATTTATAGTGGTTCGGTGCTCCTTGCACCTACGTCCACTTCCTAAGATCCTCTTGGAAATTTTATTATAATCTCTCTAAGATTATAGCTGGATAGTTTTTCAAGGCTCACTATCTAAATTCTTGTTGGTTTTTGCACCGACTCACCAACCTCCAAACCAATCTTTAGCTTACAATCCAATTTTCAGGCTTGGATAAGCCTTCCCCTTGGCTTCAAAATCCTATTGAAACTAAGTTACAAGAAAGAGAAAAGTTGAACAACAACAATGAACAAAAAGCTCCTTTGATGAGCAAATAAGTCAATGAAGCTTTTTGGAGTCTTCTTGGAGGGAGAATTTTAAACTATTTGAGCTTGTCTTCTTACAGAATGAAATCACTTGATTTGATATTTCTTGGAGTTGGGAGTGGAATCACTTCCTCCAGGTGTTTTGTAGGTAATTTTTCATGTTTGGGAGGCTGGAGAATCCTATTTGACCATTGGAGAAGCAAAGATGATCGTTTGAACCCAATCTACACGGTTCTGGATAGTCTGTAGAAACTAGCCATTGGAGCTCGAGTCAAATCGAGCATCAGCTCGAGGCCATTTGCTCTGCTTATTCCTCAACTCAAGAGTTTCTGTATGAAGATTAGTCTTTCTATATTTTACTGAGACTTCAGCTCATGAACCTCGAGTCGACTCGAGCCTCTGGTCGAGACTATGCCGAACTTTGCTTCAAAATTATCATCTTTTGTATTTCTCCTAAGACTTCAACTCAAGAACCTCGAGTTGACTCGAGCCTCTGCTCAAGATCTTGCCTTGAAATCACCATTCTTTGAATTTTTATTAAGACTTCGACTCGAGAACCTCGAGTCGACTAGAGCCTCTGCTCGAGATCTTGCCCCAAAATCATCATTCTCTAGATTTTCACTGAGACTTCAACTCGAGAACCTCGAGTCTACTCGAGCCTCCACTTGAGACTGTTCCTTCTAAAACTTCTGCATGCTAGTCTTTGTATCAGCTCGAGCTGAACAACGAGTCGAATTATGAGTCGACTCATGGGCTTCTTAAGCTAAAAAATTTTAGTTTCCCTAAAGGTTTTCCTCTTCAATTTTGGTTTTGGGGATATCCTTTACAAATCTTATTTCACGTATGATTTATGCTTCAAAAGCCTCCAAATCTTCTCTATCAATTTTCAATTGCATTTATATGGAAGTTTTATTTGGTACTTTAAAATGCATCTTGAAACATGATCTTAACAACTTCTTTAGTTCAAATATATACTCAAATATTTTGTTACTCATCAAAATCAATCTTTTGGATCAACAATCTAGGAGAGGCATTCTTTATTCTACAAATTAAGATCTACAGGGATAGACAGAATAGGATGCGAGGTCTCTCATAGAAAATGTACATAGAAGAGGTGTTGAAGAGGTTCAGCATGGAAAGCTCCAAGAGGGGTTTAGTATCCCTTAGACGTGACATTCATCTCTCCAAGAAGATGTGCCCTAGCACACCTAAGGAGATTAAATGCAAGAGCAAGATCCCTGAGGAGATTGAACGCATGAGCAAGATCCCTTATGCTTCAGTAATAGGGAGCCTCATGTATGCCATGCTGTATACACGATCTGATATCGCCCATGCTTTGAGTGTCATGAGCAGATATCAGTTGAATCCAAGCGAAGAGCACTGGACTTCTATGAAATGTATCCTTAAGTACTTAAGAAGGACTAAGAATATGTTTCTAATTTTTGGTAATGAAAAACTCCAGGTCCAGGGGTATACAAACTTAGATTTTATGTCCGACATAAATGATCCAAAGTCAACATCTGAAAGTCTATTTGTTTATAATGGTGGAGCTATCAGTTAGAAGAGTTCCAAGTAGATGGTGATAGCAGACTCCACCATGGAAGCAGAGTACATCGCTGCATCGAAGGCTACAAAGAAGGCATTCTAGTATAAAAAGTTTATTGTAGAGCTCGAAGTGATGCCATCCTTCTATATTGCGATAATAATGGTGCCATAGCCCTAGCTAAGGGGCTGAGGTCTCACCAAAAATCTAAGCATATCGAGCGGTGATACCACCTCATTCGCGATTATCTCATAAAAGGATACATCGAGATCAAGAGAGTCAACACTATAGATAATGCAGCTGACCCGCTGACAAAGCCATTGAGCCAGTAGAAGATCGAAATCCACCTTGAGAAGATGAACTTAGATTTGCAGCTAATTGGCTTTAGATTAAGTGGAAGTTTGTTAGATGTGTGCCATAGAAGCTAGATTGACTAAACACTTATAATACACTTTTAAGGATAATTTTATAATTTTAACTATAAATTAATAAAAGGATTATTTTCTATCATAGTATGTATTTAAAGTATCTATGATACATCCTTTGAATTAATGGCAACGATAATTCATATTTTTAAGAGTTGAAAATTTAAGACATGAATTTTCATAATTAACTCATAAACTGCTCCTGATTGTAGGATCATCATGAGGATGGTGATCGATCTGGAAGATTGGTATACAATCACTTTCTTAGGATAGATGAGTCTTAAGTTTATGATGTGGAGATACTGGAGCGAGAGTATAGATACTCGTTAGAGAATGAGGGCACTGAGCATGACCACTTCGAGCAGTCATAAGAAAGTCTACCTTCTCATCGATTATTGGCTCGATGCTGTAGTGGCATGTCTAGTTCTTTGACCTGAGGTGCATCGACAATTCACCTTGAGGGTCTTATAGTTTGACTACACCATAACTCGACCTCCTAGTTATTCAGAATTCTGATGTGTATATTAGCTATTGCATGTTCATTGTAGAAATTAGATTGCACCAATAGGGGATCTATCTATCTCGATAGATGAGGAGTAGTCCTATGATAATCATGAAATTGAGTCCTTAAGCCCATGGCCATGGCAATGCAAAGATGATAGAAAGAGCTTCTATGAGGATTTTATATTGAACTCGAATCGAATGATTAATTCATATGACAGATATTGGGTTTGACGAGTTCACCTTAATCCTAATCCTATCGGAGCTCACGATAGAAGAACCCAATCACACAGATAGTGATACCAAGAGGTTCACTTTCAGTTTTGATGGATTGCCACCATATACTGCTAGGCATCATTGATGAATTTTGGAAGCAATTAGAATGATTTTGATGATCTATCAATTCTAATTGTATGAATCAGAAAAGTTCTGGTCCATCAAAAGGTGTTTCGATGATGTCGATGATAGAGATCATGATATATCTCATTACCATATGGAATCAAACCTAACTAGATCACATAAATAAGGATTTGGGTTTGGATGTCATCAATTGAGCTTACTCAGTTTGATTGATTTGAATTAGATCCAATCAGGTTCAAGGTAATCATGCTAGCACATGATTGAGCCTGGCTTTCTCCTTCTGTAATCTTTCTGATTCATCGCAATTGAGATAAATTTGATTTGACTTATTCTAGTATCTTGAATGAATTTATTTTCATCTGACTGAAATCAGTCTAGGTCAGATTAATTATAGAAATTAAATCCATTCCTAGTGTAATTAGACTAGGGTCAAAAGTTGATCTATTTGAGAGAATTGAGAGTCACCTGATCAGATGCTTATATAAAATTGTGTAGAAGTTATTTTGCTTTAATTTTTGGATATGTGATAGAGATCAAGATATGCTATGGGTGTACCAAATTTTGTAATTTATTATGGTATTTTGTCTAGGTTTTAATAGAGTTTGATTTGGATCAAACTCTTGATGGAAGAGTCCTAGGTGCAATGGACTCTTCCTTATCTTCTCTTGTCACCAATTTCTAGAGGGATTTTTGGGGTCAAAATAAGATGGAAATCTAGCATTTGATGTGGAGATTAATCCTTGATGCCCCTTTAAATCAAATAATAGGTTATTTGGTCAAATTGGGACTCTACATGAAGCATAAGCCTTAAACCCCTTCTCACGCCATTGTGTATCCATCGCACAAAATAATTTTCTATGCCCAAGTCCTGTTGCCCCTATCATATCCCATGCCCTCTAATCCTCTCACTTTCCCTCTTCTGCACACCAAAATTTGGGCATAAATCAATGGAGAAAGTCCAAGGATTTTGGCACAAGATTCAGCATCTACGCAATGGTGTTCGTGAGATGGATGGGCTGCCTTCAAAAATTATTTTGAAGGACTTACATATCAGATTCAGATCTAATCTTTTGAAGAAAGATTCATGAGGAGAAGACGTCCAGATCATGCTTGAGTGGATACCAGTAGAGGCCAAGCGCATGCATGGCTCCTTTTAGAATCTCAAGAACGATCAGGATCATTGTAGGATAATTAAATTATCCAATCAGGTACTTAAAATTAAATTAAATTTAATTTTATTTTTAAATTTTAATATTAGATCATCTCAATTAGATCTAAGAATTTTTAGATCTAATTGAATTATTAAAATTTTTGTAAAAAAATCTACCTTAGATCTGATCAGATCTGGATAATCCTACGGTGGAAAATAAGATTTTCCTTCATGATCTTGTTAGGGATAGGAGAAAAATCTCATCCTAACAAAGGTAAAGGCCAACCCCATCAGCAACAAGAGGAAGACCTCATCCTGACATGAGGGGACAAAAAAATAAAAGAAGAGTGGGCCAACCATGTTAGAAATAGGAGAAGAATCTTATCCTGACATGGATGAAGACCTCTAGTTATCTAAGATAGGAAGAGGGGAAAGGCCCTATCAATTGCCCCTTTGTACCCCGATGACCTTGTTAAGAATCGAGGGATGACCTCATCATGACAAGGTAACCTCATCCTAACATAGTTAATAACCTTCGGTTGTTTAGGACAAGAGGAGGGAATAGTGATAAGCTACGCATGCATATAATTGAGATGAAGTTGTCAAAATAATATTTTCATTAAAATAGAAAGTTCAATATATGGGAAAGTCCATAAAATTAATTACAAAAAAAAGGAAGAAAAGAGAAAAAAAAAAGAAAGAAAGAAAAAAGATGCCGAAGCTCTATTCGGAGTCGAACTTTAGACTGTCAGCATCGGCCAACACTAAAGACAACTTCAAGTCTTTGATCTTCTCTTCGAGTTCCTGCTGAACTGCCAGGCTTTCACTCAACAACTTCTTATGCCTCCATGAGTCATCCTCAACTTTTCTTAACTTCTTTCTTAGCATAGCCGACTCGGCCTTTGCATCCTTCACAGTATCCTATTGGTAGACTATTTGCATCTTCAACTCCCACACTTTTGTTTAGCTGTTCCCAAATAGAGTGGACAAGTTCTCTAGAGAGCTCCATAAAGATAGGACCTCTGTCGAGTCCTTATTTAATCTAGCTTGGATTTCTTCAGATAATTATTATCGAAGACGAGCGATCTCATCATCGACCCTTTGGAGCTTTTCCTTGAGATCGACAACTTGGCCACACCAGTCGCGTCTATATTCATTATGGGAATCCTCAGTTGCCTGTAATTGATTTTGGAGTTTAGAGAACTTCTTTATCCAGTCCCAGTTATACTCCTCCCAATTGGTTGACCATGTTGAGTTTTCTTCGAGTAACCAAATCTTTTCTTGCGCAACCTTCAACTCGACCTCTAGAAAACTTGCTTTGGCCGTTAGGGCCCATGCTTTGTCGCTACTCGAATAATATTTTATGGACTTGACGAAGATGAGTAACTTCAATTATAGTCTCAGAATAATATTTCTTCAACTTCTAAAGCTTGTCCTCTACTTTCTTTAATTTCTTCTTAGCTTGATGGACCTTCCTCCTTAGGCCCTTTATCTAGGACTTCAAGGGGACATCTTGAGGAAGGGGATCAACTTCAACAGGAGACTGCACCTGAAGCATAAAAATATCATCACATAGATTTCACAGAAGAAAAATTCATTCTTAAAATTGACTTCATTAATCAAAATATTTTTAGTACAAGAGAAAAAAATGAAAAAAAAATATAAAAGTAGGAGGTCTCAGACCTCCAGGGGAATGGTGGAAGAGTTCGATGCAGCCTCAGTCGACGTAGGCCCTTCAACAGTGGCAGGAGTAGATGAGGTCGGAGGTGTGGCAGAAGCTAGCTCGATTGGCAGGAGCTCAGTTACAATGGTAGATGAATCCACCACCTCTTTAGGAGCCCCTTCATACAAGAAGCCAAGGTTGAGGTCTGAAAATTTGCTAGCCATCCGATCTTCGCAAAGCTCGAATCCCTTTTGAAAGGCCTCCTGGCTGAACTTGACATTCAAGTCTCTCATTTTAGAGGAGATCTTGAACTCCTTTATTGCTTGGGCCTTCACTTCCAAGATCTACCTTAAAACTTGCCCCTTCAGTTTGGTGACCTCAGCTTCAATCTTCCTCCTCTTCTCCTCTTCAAAGGCCAAAGCAGCCTTCAATCTCGTCGATGTTTGCTCTTCCCCCTTTAGTGCCTCTTGAAGACTCTCGACCTTGGCAGCCTTCTCCTCCATGCTTGAAGATCCTCTTGGGCCTCCGCTAACTCTGACCTTAAGCGGTTTAGTGATCTAATGTATCCAAGCAATTGATGGCCCATCTAAAAAAAAAAAAGAAAAAAGAAAAAGAAGAAGAGAGAATGAAATAAGTTAGGTGAATGAAGGAACATTAAGCGGCTAAAAGAAAGAGGGAAGGGCGAGGTAGTTACCTCAAGGAAGGATCTGAGTGAGTCCCAAGCATGTTGATCGATGTCGACATCAACAATTCTGTCATGACCTCGGGTATGGTGAATCCATCAACCAAATCCTTGATGATTTTGTGATTGTTGAAGGGGTTCTCCCCCGACTCCTCATTAGAATCGTTAGGACCATTGTGGTAGGTCTTTTGCTGAGACTTTCTTGTCTTCTTCTTCTCCATCTCCTTTTTCTTTTCAAGAGGAGACTATAAATCTTGAACCTCAGTAGGAGGGTTCGAAGGCATCGAAGGCCCTATGGCTTTGGCAGCGGCCTCGACCCCAATGGCAGGGGCAATCTCGATGACAACGATGGCCTCGGTACCAGGGGCAGCATTAGTGGGCACTACAGAGCTAGGCTTGCCCACCTTTGTTCTCTTAGAAAGCTCATCGAGCATTATGCCCTTTCTCTTATGGGCTTGGAGACCCTTCGAGAGCATCTCAACCGCCTTAGCATCCATTTCTGCAATGAAGAAAAGAGTATAGTTTTAAAAAAAAAGGGAGGAAGGAAGAAGAAAGAAGAGAGAAAAAGTGGGGGATAACCTACAAACTTTGGCCATATAACTGCTGGGTTCAGAGGGCTGAGGCCAAGATTGAATAGAGTTTATTCTTTTACTAGCTCAGATATAGGAGGAGTTCAGTAACTTTTAATTTTGTTAAGTGACTCCTAGTCCTCTCTCTTTAACCCCGAGGATTGGCGGACTGAATTCTTCTAATTTTTCCAAGGAGGAAGTCCTAAGTGTAAGGTTGAACAAGAAATAAAAATAAACTTCTCTTTCTAGTTATGAATAGAGGAGGGGATGCCCTTGAGCAACCCCTTCTTACTGGACTGGATTGAAACATACTACCAGTCCTTTGCAATGGGATGATGTTTGAAGGTAAAATAAGTTTGGAAAAAAGAAATGATGGGTTGAACTTTGGTGGATATGCAGAGAGCAAGAAATTCTATCATGAACCTAAAGGATTTCAGCACTATGAAAGCTAAGAAGATATTTAGAAAGCGAAAAAGAGCTACAACAAAAATAGAAAGAGGAAGCCTTAATCCAGCATGAAAGGCCTCCAAATACAAGCAAAACCAACCTGAAGGAGGGGCACATGCTTGACCACTCGATCTAGGGAGTTTCAGCTCATACTCGATGGGTATCCCATACTGGATTCTGATTAATGACAGATCTTTGGAAGTTAGAGAGTAGGGGATATCTCTCGGTATGAAATCTACCCGAGGTGCTGCCCTAGGTTTAGCTTTCATATTGATCTCAGAGTTTTGGCAATTTGGGTCAGCAGGACTCCTAGAACTGATAAACCAAAAAACCTTGGATGACATCTAGATCAAATTAAATCTGGTAAAATCCCCAAAATACTTAGAAAAAAGAGGCAATGAAGACTCAAAAAAGAAGAATGGCGAAACCTACCTAGACAAACTTGAAGAGATTCCAAAAGAATATGGGAAGGCTAGAAATCAGGAGAACAAGGATGAGAGACTGACCTAGGCTAATCAAAAAGCTTGAGGAGAAGATTGAGAAGATGAAGGATAGTCGAGAAGTACACCGATGGCTGGAAGCATTGTGAGAGAATGATGGCAATAGGGATGAAACACTCGGGGATGATGAAAAATAGAGGAAGGAGAAGAAGAAGAAGTTTAGACAAAAGTGAGTAGTCATGGAAGAAGAAGAGGTTTAAATAGAAAATCAAAACTAGAGAAAATTATGATTGCAGGACTTCTTTTGCCAGCCTTAATTCACCACATGTCCCACTTGCACCCATCGCCTGGCAAAATAATAATTGCGCCATACATAGAGCTCCATGCCATATGAAGTTTTTGAGAGAATTTATCCCTTCAGGTCATTTAACATTAAACCTCAGCACCAATTTGAAAAAAGATAAAAAGTTTCACTCTTCGATAGCGGAAAGTTGGCAAGGGACTTCCACTGTAGCAACTTTCTATACTCTCTTCTTTCAAAATTTGAACTTGAGAGTAAGAGGATAACTATTGGGGATAGAACAACCACCATCAAAGTTCTTGGCCAGAATCCTTGACCACTGACCTCCCTCCTACTGGAATTCATTGACCTCTTCAGCAATGAGTTTGCACTATGGAACTTCTTGAAAGCACATAAAAGTTCGATGACACGATCTTAAACTGTTGCCCAGGAATGGCTACCCAAGAGGGGGGGTGGGAGGTGAATT
Organism: Cocos nucifera; assembly: GCA_006176705.1. Classification (NCBI taxonomy): domain Eukaryota; kingdom Viridiplantae; phylum Streptophyta; class Magnoliopsida; order Arecales; family Arecaceae; genus Cocos; species Cocos nucifera. Next base: position 52,248 of record QRFJ01005528.1, on the reverse strand, counting down.
GGATTTTTTAAAAATTTTGGCCAATTTAAACTCTAATGCTAATATGTGCTTCTAATTAAAAGAACTTGAATGCTCGTGATGAATAAGCAAGGTGTAGTAGCGGAATTAGAAGCAACTAGATAATGCAAATATATAAAGCAAATAAAGAAAGTAAGGAAAGCAAAACCACAATACAAACATAGATTTTATAGTAGTTCGATGCAATTCCGCACCTACGTCCACTCCCCAAGCACTCCTTAGGAATTCCACTATAATCCCAAGGTTACAGTGCATTTGTTTTAACCTGGGATTACAAACAAACATAGTTGGTTTTGCAGGGCTCACTAACCACAATCCTACACTGATGGTTTTCTTGGGTTCACTATCAATCCGGTTGGTTTTAACCTAGGAGCACCAACCATAACCTTTATACTATTCAATTTTTGGCTTGGACCAACCTACACCCCAAGTTTCTTGCCTCCAAAGAAACTTATAAAGAAACAAAAATACAAGTATAAGAATTCAACATAAAAATAAAAAGAAAATGAACTCTTTTTGAAGCCCAAAGAAGTGGCTGAATATATGCTCTTTTGAAGCTTCACTTCTCTTCAAATGATACTGAGAGGTTGCTTGAGATGTTGTGGAAGATAACTCTTGAATGTCCTCTAAAATCAAAGCTTAGTTTTTCTCTTTTTCCTCTCTTTTTGATATGCAATGAAAACCTCTTAAATTCAAAATGATTTTACTTTAAAATCTCTTGATCTTTTTTTCAAATATTTCTCTAGCCTTTTATACTCTTTGTGATAGCTTTAGGATCAATTCTAGCCATTGGAAGCCTTGAAATAGCCTTTGGAGTGGAAAAATGATCATTTAAAAAAGCTATAGAAAACTAACTATTATGATCACTAAGTCGGCACAGTTTTTGACTGGGTTAGCTCAGTCCTAACTGGATCGGCTCGGTTTATAGCTGGGTTGGCTCAGTCCCTTGAGTCTTGAAAAAATTGGCTTTTTGCACTTTCTATCTTTTGCTTCCACAGAGACTAGGTCGGCTCAGTCTTAGACTAGATCGGTCCAGTTTGCATGCTAAACATGTCAAAGATAGTTTGTGATCCTTTCTTCTCTAAATAATTTATAGGCTAGATTTTTCTTTTTGACTTGATTTTATCTTCATTAAGATATTGAGTTTGAAGTTTCAAAACTACACAATCTCATAAATATAGTTAGACTTTATAACTTATACTCAAAACTCTGTGTCATCATTAAAATTAATCTTTGGATCAACAATCTTCCTCTTTTTGATGATGATAAAATTTTTGAGTATATGCAAATAATATGTAGTGAGTTTCTAAAAGATTATATATTTATAAAGTATGAAACCACTAAACAATAAGAACATACTTCATTCCAATTAAGCTCAAGCATATACTCAATAATAACTCTTCCCCATTTTGACAACATCAAAAAGAATAACTCAAAAGAAGGTAATCAATAAAATTAATAGAGTAAATTTTTTTTTAACAATCCAAAATCAGTAAGCTCTCCCTTAATATTATAATCAATTAAGTTCAAATTTTCTTCAAAATTTGCTCCTCCTTATTATATGCCAAATTTTTTAATTTTATTTCTTGTCCTTAATGAATTTTATTTTTCATAACCAAATTTATATCATATTATGAAAAATATCATAAGATTTTGATTAATTTAATATGTTAAATTCACTTTCTCCATTTATCATTTTTTTATCATTATAAGTATTTGCTATAATTCAAGGAACCAATTGAGTTTGAAAGTATTTTTTTAAGAAGTTCAGCTTATCAAATAAATATGTCAATATTTCAAATTATTTTTAAACTTTAATCATGAAAGTTCATAAATTAATTTTATTTAATATATCTTCAATCATACTTAATTATAATATCATCATCAAAATCAACAAGATAAAATATTGAGTCATTTGACATCCAATTAGTGGTATGATAATCAATCAAAGTGTAAGATTATTGCAAGCATTGAGATCATCAAAATTTATCAATTTATAAATTTAGCTCTTAAATAGTTTTATATACAATCAAGCTTAATAAATAATCAATATGATATACGATCAATACATCAAATTTTCAATTCATGGAGTGTGATCATTTTAAGCAATGATAAATCATCAAAATCAATCAAACATGCTCAATAGTTTTGCTAATTAATAATCAAAATATATTTAGCAAATGATAATGGCATGATGTGAGAAAAATTAAGATTTTATCAAATATCATCATCCATCCAATTTAATTCCCAAGGCATCCATCCATAATATTTTTCTCTTTTTATTTCATTAGATCCTTGGTATACCTATAAAATCAATTCATAATTTTTGGTACCCAAGCTTTTTTGGATCCATTAGAGTTACTGTTCAAGGTTTCTTTTGGAATCCAAATTTGTTTGATTAATATTTGGCTAATTCTTTTAAAGTTACATTCTAAAATTTTGTGGTCAATTTGATTACATTTAAAGAATTTGATAGAATGATTTTTAGTTGTGACCCTTGTAAAAATATTTCTCATATTTTGTAATTTTCTTGAAATATTAAAATTGATTTCTATTTTATTGGCAATAATTTCATTGATTTTTACCAAGGATTGAAGATTTTGAAAGCTAATTATAAACCTTTTAGCTATATGTTTCAAAACCTCAACTTTTTTTCTTAATTTCTTATTTTTTTTCAAGAGCTCTTTCTTTTCAATTGAAAGATTTTCATTTTTTTAAGGCAAGATTTCAAAATATCATCTTCCCTTTTAAGCACAATATTTTTTTTAACTAAAGAATTTTTAGATTTAACTAAATATTCTTTTTCTTTAGCTAAAGTTTTCATTTCTTTCAAAATATCTTCTTTTTCAATCAATAGTTTATTCTTTTTATTAGCTAAAAGAAGGTTAGACTTTTTGAGTTCTTTGTTTTTGAGCCTCAATTTTTTTAATTCATCCATTAAATCATTGAAGGCTTCAAACAACTCATTAAAAGTAAAATTAGAAAAATTAACAAGATTTACCTCATCGTCATTGGTCATGAAGCAAAGATTTGTAGCATTTTCTTCCTTCTTTTCATTTCTTATTTCTTTGCTTTGCTCTCCCTTAATTAATACTTTTTTTCTTTTGTTCCCTCTTCCTCTTTTTCTTCTTATCCTCATATGCCATAAGGCATAGGTTGTTGTAAGCTTTCTTTTCTTCTTGAGAGCTTGATTCCTCTTTTTGATTTGCTCTTCCAAAAGATATTTTTAATTTTTTTCATATTTGATTTACTGAAATACATGAAGAAATTATATTAAACTCATCAAAATCTAAAGAGCAATAAAGCATGTTCATGGCCTTGGCATTTAGTTGGGCCATCTCTTTATCATGTTTGATCAATGCATTGTGGGTGCGTGAGCCATCAACAATATTTCTCATAAATTATAGTCATGTGCTTGTATGAATATTTTTATTCTAGCTTTCCAATATATGTAATTTGATTCATTTAATAGTGGTGGTCTATCTATGAAATAACCTTCATTAAACAAAGCCTCCATTTGGGTTGCCATTGATCTTTTGCCTTTTGACTGCTAGGTCAACAAACAAATATTAGAGCACCTACTCTAATACCACTTGTTGCCCAAGAATGGCTACCCAAGAGGAGGGGGGGGGTGAATAAGGTTTCTAAAAAATTTTGGCCAATTTAAACTCTAATACTAATATGTGCTTCTAATTAAAAGAACTTGAATGCTTGTAGTGAATAAGCAAGGTGTAGCAGCAAAATTAAAAGCAACTAGATAATGCAAATATATTTAGCAAATAAAGAAAGCAAGAAAAGCAAAACTATAATACAAACACATAGATTTTAGAGTAGTTCAGTGCAACTCCGCACCTACGTCCACTCCTTAAGCACTCCTTGGAAATTTCACTATAATTCCTAGATTACAGTGCATTTGTTTTAACTCGGGATCACAAACAAACTCAGTTAGTTTTGTCGGGCTCACCAACCACAACCCTACACCGATAGTTTTCTCAAGTTTACTATCAACCCAGTTGGTTTTAACCTAGGAGCACCAACCATAACCTTTACACTATCCAATTTTTGGTTTAGACCAACCCACATCCTATGCTTCTTTTTCTCAAAGAAACTTGTAAAGAAACAAAAATACAAGTATAAGAATTCAGCATAAAAATAAAAGGAAAAAGAACTCTTTTTGAAGCTCAAAGAAGTGGCTAAATATATGCTCTTTTGAAGCTACACTTTTCTTCAAATGATGTTGAGAGGTTCCTTGAGATGTCGTGGAAGATAACTCTTGAATGCCTTCTAAAATTAAAGCTTAGTTCCTCCCTTTTTTCTCATTTTTTGATGTGCAATGAAAACCTCTTAAATCCAAAATGATTTTACTTTAAAATCTCTTTATCTTCTTTCTCAAATGTTTCTCTAGCTTTTTACACTCTTTGTAATAGCTTCAGGATCAGTTCTAGCCATTAGAAGCCTTGAAATAGTAATTAGAGCACAGAAATGATCGTTTGAAAAAGTAGTAAAAAACTAGCCATTACGATCACTGGGTCAACTTAGTTTTTGATTGGGTTGGCTCAATCCTAACTGGGTCGGCACAATTTATAGCTGGGTTGGCTCGATTCCCTAGGTCTTGAAAAAATTAGCTTTCTGCACTTTCTGTCTTTTGCTTCCACTAAGATTAGGTCGGCTCAGTCTCAGACTGGGTCGATCTAGTTTGCGTGCCAAGCGTGCCAAAGATAATTTGTGATCCTTTTTTCTCCAAATAATTTGTAGGATAGACTTACCTTTTTGACTTGATTTTATCTCCATTAAGATATCAAGTTTGAAGTTTTGAAACTACATATTCTCATAAACATAGTTAGACTTTATAACTTATACTCAAAACTCTTTATCATCATCAAAATCAATCTTTAGGTCAGCATAAATAGCGAAGAAGAACTACTGATATACTAACCTTGCCTTTTGATTAGAAATGAATGATAGGCTTAGGCCCCAGTCACACTCCTCCAGTTGCATCCCTTTCGGATGAACTCATTCAGTCACACTTCTCCAGTCGCATTCCTTCTAGATGAACTTCTCTAGTCGCACTTCTTTTGGATGAACTCCTCTAGTCATGCTCCTTTCGGACGAACTCCTCTAGTCGCACCCCTTTCGGATGAACTCCTTCAGTCGCACCCCTTCTGGACAAACTCCTCCAATTACACTCCAATTGCATTCCTTTCGAATGAACTCCTCTAGTCAAACTCCTCCAGTCGCACCCCTTTCAGACAAACACTTCCAGTCACACTCATCCAATCGCACTCCTTCCGGATGAACTCCTCCAGTCGTACTCCTTTCGGACAAACTCCTCTAGTCGCAGCCCTTATGGACAAACTCCTCCAGTCACACTCCTCCAGTCACACTTCTTTCGAATGAATTCCTTCAGGCGTACTCCTCCAGTCCTACTTCTTTCAGACGAATAGCTCCAATCGCACCCCTTTCGGATGAATTCCTCCAGTCGCACTCCTTTCGGACGAACTTCTTCAGTCACACTCCTTCAAGGCAAACTCATCCCAGTTGGCATGCAAACTCCTCTCAGTTGATCTCCATCTAGCCAAACTCCTTTCAGTCGCCTAGAAGGACCTCATCATCCATGTGACTTTAGCTTCCATCTTAATATAAACCAACCTACATGCGGATGACCTTAAAGAGACTGGCACGTCATGACAACGAATACCACCCTCCGTAATAAACTTCATGTGGCCCCGAGCGGCCTACTATCAGATGGCTATGGCTGTCATATTCAATTTGTTATAGGCTCCATCTATAAAAAGAATCCTCTAGATACATGTTTCTCAGAGTTCTTTTCTCCTTTCCATTACTCTACTTTATTTTTTCTGAGCACTCCATTTCAGTTGACCGCAAAATTAACTTAAGCATCGGATGGTCCTAACGGAGCCACCCACCCCCGGTTTGAACTTTATTTTGCAAGTCCCATCGATGGCCTCACCTTCTCAACTCTAGCTACCTTCAATGTCCTCATGAATTTTCGTACCAACAAAAATAATATTTTTCTTTTTCATACTTGAGGGCTATGAAATTCATTAAATAAGTGGAAAATGCAATTAAACAAAAGACCTTATCTAGTTATGCATATAATCATGAGTAGTCTACTTATATTTTATTCTTGTATATATAGATTAAACAGCATTATGGCATCATCACTTTTATTGCATGGGATACTTGATACCAACAAGTTGACAGGACCTAACTACATGGATTGGTTAATAAATTTAAAAATTATTATCACCTAAGAGAAAATCTCTTATCTCGATACTTCTGGTCTTGATCTAATCGAAGAAGATGCTATAGAGGAGGATAGAGTCACTTACAAGATGTGACAAAGATGATAATGTTACCGTTAAGTGTATCATGTTAGCCTCTATGAGCAATGAGTTACCGAGGCAACATGAAAGCATGGATCATCATTCTAGATTTCTCAATTTGAAAGAGTTGTATGGTGAACAAAGTAGAACTACTAGATATAAGATATCCAAGTAGTTGTTTTGTATTAGGATGAGAGAGGGCACATCCATACAAACCCATATACTTAAGATGGTTGACCTAATTACTTGGTTAGGTCAATTTGATTTTGCTATGGATGGTGAGCTGAGTTAGAATTTGATCCTATAATTACTTCATATACAAATAAATTTATCATTAAGTACTTCAACTTCAGATTCTTGGGTATTAGATACCGTTTGTTGTTTTGGCTTATGCAAATCATTGCAAGGACTATAGGAAATAAGAAAATTGAATGAAGGTGACTTCGTACTATTTGGTGCTTGTGGAGAGTCCATCCAATCTGAAGCTATAAGAACCTTTTTGTTGAAGTTGCCTTGGGGCAATATTTTGGAATTAAAAGATTGTAATTATAAATTATTAAAAATATTTTTTATGTACCTTTATTATTAGAATATTATTTTGAAATAAAAGGAAAGGACAAAGGTTGCTATATTTATCATTCTAATAAATTTTATGGTAATGCTTTTGTGGATAATGGTCTTTTATTCTTATCATTTAATGATAATATTCTTCATGTTAATCAAATAAAGAAAAGAAAAAGAAAAGATACGTTATTCTTTCTAAGCTCTAAGCTCTTCTCTTTGCTCTAATTTTTTTTAAGTACTCCATTTTTGTTGGTCAAGAAGCTAACTTGTCCATCGAAGGGTTCTGCTGGAGCCATCCACCTTCGATCCAGACTTTATTTTGTAGGTCTTATTAGCGAGATCATCGTCACCACCTCCAGCAAACTTCGGTGTCCAATAATTTTCTACACCAAAAGAATTGGCACTACAGAAAGGGAGTCTAAGCCCTTGTTCTAAAAGAAGTACCCAATCGAGTTCTTCTTCTTTTCCTTTCCTTCCACCTTTTCCTTCTGATCTTTTTTTATTCTAGTAAAATGCTACCCAAAAAGGCTCCTTCCCGATGATCCATCACCTTTGCCACTAGATCCAACCGAAAGCTAGTGGATCAGCCCATCCCAATTCCATCGCCTGCATCTTAGCCTCCTCCATTGATAGCAATGATAGAAATGGAGCAGTTCAACCTACTACTTCAGCAAGTGAAAGGCCTCACTAAGGTAGTGTAGGTCACATAGTAGATTTCAGCACCAGCACCATTGGAGAGACCATCATCGGAGCACCAAAATCTAGCACGAGGAAAGCCCACTTGGGTAAGTTGGCCAGTAAACCCTGAAAGAGAAAAATAGAGAGTGGAGAGCCTCTATTTCGAGCATGACTCTACCCCTAGAAAGTTTCTGCCCCCATCAATCCAACCACCCACTGAGATTCATGATCAGGATGATATTCTTGATCAAAAGCTCTAGAAGATGAACCAACAGATCGAAGAGCTCTGCCACGCTGTCTCTATCCATAATGATAAAATCTGCACCAACCTTTCATTCTCCACCCAGATCATGCAAAAGCCCATCCTGCCTAGCTTTAAGCTTTCTTAGTTTGAGAGTTACGATGGAACCTCAGACCCAATTGACCATCTCGAAGCCTTCCAAATAATGATGCTACTCTATGATATGCCGAACGCCATTTTGTGCTGAGCTTTCTTCTTAATCTTGAAGGAAGTAGCGAGAAATTAGTACTTAAGCTTTAAATCGGGTACTATCTACTTCTTTGACAAGCTGAGCCACTAGTTTGTGGCTCACTTTATCAGCAACTGGTATCAAAGATGAGGTTTGGACTCCCTTATCAATATCAAGTAGAAAGAAGGAGAGTCCATCCGAGGTTATATCAGCCACTTTAACATTATTGCTTTGAAGGTTTGCAACTTGGACCAATCTGTTGCCATGGCCGTATTGAAAGATGACCTTTTGAAAATAATCTCATCTTTTTTTTAAGAAAAAGTAGCCCCAGAATTTTGCCGACATGCTAGCTCGAGCTCAGGGTTATGCACAAGCTGAGAAAGTTTTCAAGCTTCTAGATTATCAGGCCACCAAAGAGTGGCAAGCAGGAGAATCTAACAATCCCACACTAGAATAGAAGTTAAGTAAAGCTCGATCGCATTCTAGGACCCCTCCTGAATGTAGATGGGCCCAAACTCTACCTTAAGATCATCGATCAAGAAGCTCGAATCGGAGAATGCGGCAAAGCTCCCCTCCTAGAAGATTCCACAACTACTCTTCCCTCAATGCTCCAAAAATTTAAGTACTAATGGAAAAGGAGCAACTTTTGTGGTAAAAAAAAATGCGGTCTTATCCAAGCAAATGCAGTCCAAATAAGTATTGCTTGTATCATCATGATCATGATCACGATATTGAGGAATGCATCCACTTTTAGGATAAAATTGAGGAGTTGATCAGATGAGGCCGAGTGGATCGATTCCTATAATGTCGGTCAGAAAGGAGAAAAGATCGATCAAGAGCGTTGCCACAATCAGAACCACCTTGAAAGGATGAACTATAAGGAGATCGATTCCCACTTAAGATCATCAATACTATCGCTGGGGGAAATCGGCATGAAAAAGCCAGCAGATTGGTAATGGTAGCTTTGCTAATATTGCCAACTATGATATACACCATATTTTGATTGATAATGGAAGCTTTGCTAATATTTTACTTTATGATGCTTTATCTAAAATATCTATACTTGATAACTATATGGGACCAATAAGTTCTCCATTAGTGAAATTCACCAATGATGCTATGCCAGTTGAAGCAATAATTACTTTATCAGTTATGGCAGATCGGTACCCAAAGCAGTCTAAAGCTCAGATTGATTTTCTGATGGTAAAGGCTCTCTTTGCCTACAATGCGATTCTCGACCGATCTAGGTTGAATGCACTCTGAGCTATGGTATCAATCTACTATTTGAAGATGAAATTTTTGATAAAATATGAAGTTAGAGAGGTTAGGAGAGATCAAGCCCTAGCACATCATTGTTACATAATTGCTCTACAAGGAGGAAAGCAGTCAGAACTTTATCCAATGGATGGACTTGATGCTCACGATGACTTGACTGAAAAACAAGGGGAACCTGTTGACGACCTTAATGCAGTCCCTTTGAATGATGAAAATGAGGACTATATAGTTCAAATTGACTCCAATTTGCAAGAAGAAGTTGAAGGCAGCTCATCACTTTCTTATAGAAGAAAAGCTGATATCTTTGCTTGGGTCTTCGCAGATATGCCCGGTATCGATGCCGAAGTTATGGAGCACCGCCTAGCTATAGATCATGGGTGCCAACCAATGAAGCAAAAGAAGCAAAGCTTTGCACCTAAGCAATAGAAGGCCATCATGGATAAGGTAAACAAGCTCCTCAAAGTCAAGTTTATCCGAGAGGTATCCTACCCAGATTGGATTGCAAATATGGTTCTCATCAAGAAGATGAATGATAAATAGAGGATGTGCATAGACTTCACTGATCTAAACAAAGCCTGCCTAAAGGACAGCTACCTTCTATCTAGAATTGATTAACTGATAGATGCACCTCAGGCCAAGAGCTCCTCACCTTCAAGGATGCCTTCTTGGGCTATAACTAAATCCAAATGGCCCTAGAAGATGAGAAAAAAACTACTTTTATTACTGACCATAGTTTTTATTATTATAGGGTTATGCCTTTTGGACTTAAAAATGCAAGTGTAACCTATTAGCACTTGGTAAATAAGATTTTCAAGGAGTAGACCAGCTGCAACATGAAAGTTTATGTAGACAACATGCTTGTCCAAAGCTGATCTTCGAGAAACCACATTGCCGATCTGGAAGAGACATTTAACATCCTTCAAAAGTACAAAATAAAGCAGAACCCAACTAGATGCACTTTTGAGGTGACTTTAGAGAAGTTCCTAAAATTCATGGTATCAAGGTGCGGCATCGAGGTGAACATAGAGAAGATCAAGGCCATTCAGGAGATGACAATTCCTAGGACAATAAAAGAAGTTTAGTGCCTGATAGGAAAGGTTGCTGTTTTGAATTGCTTCGTTTCAAGATCAGTCGAATTCTACATGCCCTTCTTTCAAGTTCTCAAACAATCAAAGAACTTTTGCAGAATCCCAAAGTGTCGGCAAGCCTTTGAGGAATTAAAGAACTATCTTGGCTCACCCCCTCTCCTTGCCAAGTTCGAACCGGGTGAAGAGTTGTTCCTATATCTGGTAGTATCTCCTGTGGCCATTGGAGCTATCCTAATCAAAGAGGAGGTGAAAGTTCAAAAGCCAATCTACTAAATAAGTCGAGTCCTGAGGGATGCGGAAAATAAAGTACACTAATTTAGAAAAGCTGACCTATGCTTTGTTGATTGCAACTAGAAAGGTTCAACCTTATTTCTAAGGGCACATAATAACAATCCTTATCGACCAACCAATAAAGGCGGTTCATCATTGGTCAAGTGCTTCTAGGAGAATAACAAAATGGACGATTGAGCTCACTGAATTTGATATTAAGTTTCAACCTCGACCGTCAATTAAAGCTCAAATATTGATCAATTTTATAGTCGAATGTACCATTCCTGATTCGACCGAGCTTGAGCAGCAAGAAGTCGACACTTCCAATTTGCAACCAAACTTTCCTAAAGAGAAAGTGGACCTTCCTAAAGATTTTTGAGCTCTATATGTCGATGGTTCATCTAATGCTTCTAGATCAGGCGTAGGCTTGATTCTTATCAATTCGAAAGGAGTTATTGCTGAATATGCGCTGCACTTTGAGTTTCTCGCAACTAACAATAGAGTAAAATATGAAGCTCTAATCATAGGATTAAGAATAGCCAAAGAGTTAGGGACCGACCATGTAAAGGCCTATAGCTACTCACAATTAGTAGTGGGGCAGGTTAATGGCAGTTACGAGGCTTGGGAGGAAAGTATGAAAAAATACTTGGACAAAGTGAGAAGTTTAACTTTGGTCTTTAGTAGTTTTGACATTCAGCAGATCCCAAAAGTAGAGAACTCTAAGGTCGACCTTCTATCTAAGTTGGCTACTTTGGCTTCGAATGAGTTATCCAAGAAAGTTTTCTTTGAAGTTCTTCAGCCCCCAAGTTTAGAGGGATCTCAAACAATAATGTACGTGGATCCTGAGCCCTACTAGATCAACCTATTAATCCTATATCTTAGAGATGACATCCTCCTTGAGACCCTAAAGAAACTCAAAACTGAGAAATCAAGCCTCCCGCTATGCCTTATATGAGAAAAAATTATACAAGAGATTTTATTTCCTGCTGCTCCTCAAATGCCTTCGACCAGTTGAAGCTGATTATGACCTGAGAAAAGTTCATGAAGGAGTATGTGAAAACCACCTTAAAGCTAGATCATTATCATACAAACTACTCTGATAAGGATATTACTGGCCAACCATGCAACAAGATATAGTTGATTACGTAAAAAAAATATGATCGATGTTAAAGAAATGCCAATATTCAAAGGCAACCGACTTTTCAACTCACACCCTTAAATGCTCCATGGCCATTTGCACAGTGGAGAATGAATATACTTGGACCATTTTTCATAGCACCAGAATAACGAAAATTCCTCCTAGTAGCAGTAGACTATTTCACTAAGTGGGTTGAGGTCGAGCCCTTGGCAAAAATCACTAAAGCTAAAGTGCAGGACTTCATCTGAAAGTCAATAGTGTATAAGTTCAGCCTACTGCGAACCTTGATTACCGATAATGAATGCTAATTTATAGGGGCAAAGTTTGCTAAATTTTATGAGGATTTGAATATTTTCCATCATTTCACATTTGTGGCCCATCGTCAAGCAAATGACGAGGCCAAGGTAACCAATAGAGCACTATTGCAGGGGATAAAAGTAAGACTCGAGGGAGCGAAGGGAACATGGATGGATGAACTCGATCATGTTCTCTAGGCTTATAGAATTACTCAGAGGTTGCCAACTGGAGACACTCTATTTGCCCTAACTTTTGAAACTAAAGTCGTCATTCTAGTCGAACTTGGACTTCTATCAGCACGAGTTGAAGGTTTTGATGAACAAAGCAATTCATAGGATCTCAGGGCAAATATTGATCTACTAAAAGAAAAGTGGAAGAAAGTCCAAATTTGGATGGCGGCCTACAGGCAAAATGTGGCTCAATACTATAATTCTAAAGCTAGAAGTAAAATCTTTAAAGTTGGAGATCTAGTGCTGCAGCGAGCGGATGTCTCTCAGCCATAAAATCAAGACAAGCTAGCTCTGAATTGGGAAGATCCTTATAAAGTCAAGAAAGTTGTCCGACTAGGAATGTACTACTTAAAGAAGCTTGGAGGAGCTACACTATCTCGACCTTGGAATACTGAAAATCTACGAATGTACTATCACTTCAATAAAATTTTTTTATTCCTAACATTCTCATTTCTTATGCAAATTGAGTTATGATAGGAAATAACCAACCTAAGTTTCCTTCTTAAATGAAGCCATATGTAAAGGCCTCCGATTCTTAAATATGAGGTTAACCTCATCTTAATGAGGATGAAGGCCTTCAATTCTTAAATAAAAAGTTAATCTCATCTTAACAATGGTGAAGGCCTCTAGTTGGCCTCTAGTTCTTAAACAAAAGGTTAACCTTATTTTAATGAAGGTAAAGGCCTTCGGTTCTTAAACAGGAGGTAACAGGAAGAAACCCTCTCAATGATCCTTTTATGCCCTGGCAATCTTGTTAGGAACAGAAAGTGGACCTCATCCTAACAAAGGTAAAGGCCACCCTACGTCAAGAATAGGAGGTGGATCTCATTCTGACATGGACAAAGACCCTTATGAAGGATTGAAGGCCTTCGATTCTTAAATAGAAGATAATAGGAAGAGGCCTCTCAACATTTCCTTTTGTGTTCTGGCAATCTTATTAGAAACAGGAGGCATACCTCATCCTAACAAGGATAAAAGCCACCCCACATCGGGAATAGGAGGTGGACCTCATCCTGATTGGATGAACATTCTTACGAGAGATTAAAGGCCTTCAGTTCTTAAATAGGAGGTAAGGGGGAGAGGCTCTCTCAATGGCCCTTTTATGTCCCAACAATCTTGCTAGAAATAGGAGATGGATTTCATCCTAATAAGGATAAAGCCACCCCACATTGAAAATAGGAGGTAGACCTCATCCAGACATGGGTGAAGATCCTTATAAGGGATTGAAGGTCTCTAATTTTTAAATAGGAGGTAATGGAGAGAGACCCTCTCAATGGTTTTTTTGTATCCCAACAATCTTATTAGGAACAGAAAATAAACCTCATCCTAATAAGGATAAAAGCCATCCCATGTCAGGAACAGGAGGTGGACCTTATCCTGACATGGGCGAAGACCTTTATAAGAGATGTGAAAGCCCCCAATTTCTAAACTGGGGGAAAGGTTAAATGCAAAATAGGTTTGGAAGATCCTTGTTCATAAATAAGGAGGACATGCCTATGAGTTGTTGAACCAGGATTACCATTTCAAAACAACACCAACATCAGAAACATGGCATAGAAACAACAAATTCTACAAGTATTAAGTCAAAGAAAGATAGAGAAGGATGGTCAAAAGAAGTATCATTTCATTGAAATAAAGTTCTTTATAAATGAAGATCTTCAAGACCGATTACATCAAAAAAAGAGAAAAAAATGAAGTCCTACTCCAACTTTGGGCTACTGACTCCGGCAATTACAAGGGAGTGCTTTAAGTCATTTACTTTCTCCTTGAGATCTTGCCTTGCTGCCAAGCTCTCACCAAGTAATTTTTATGATCATCAGAAGTCATCTTCTACTTCTCTCAATCTCTTCCTCAAAGCTATGGATTTGGCCTTAGCATCCTTCACCATATTCTCCTGGTAGGTCATCTGGATTTTGAGTTGAAGGAGCTCGTTCTTGATCTTCTCGAATGTCATAGTAAGATTTCCAAGGATATTCCTCAAAATAGCAACTTTGTCTGAATCTACACTTTGGTCAACTTGAGTCCTGTCTGCTAATTGCTTTTGATGTAGGGTTACTTCTTCAACCGTTTGAAGTTTTCATTTAAGATTAATAATTTGATCACACCAACTAAGCCTGTAGGTGTTCTATGAATCCTCGGCCATACACAACTAACTTTGAAGCTTGGGAAACCTTTTGGACCAATCCTAGCCATATTCTTCTCGATCGGTGGACCATGTCGAGCTCCTCTCTAGTAGTAGAATCTTCTCTTTCACTACTCTAAGCTCGACTTCAGGGAAGCTGACTTTTGTGGTTAAAGCTCAAGATTTTTCACTAGCATGTTTCTTAGTCTCTTTAAGCTCTTCACTCAAATGGTATTTCTTGGTAATGTATTCTTTAAAAGTTTGTTTGGATGCCTGGCAGAGATGGTTGATCTTGACTGCGGCCTCCGCATAGTTTCTTTTGCATTTTTAGAGCTCGTCTTTAGTTTTCTTCAACTTCTTGCTGATTTGACGAACTTTCTTCCTCAAATTCCTAATGTGGGCTTTCAAGGGAATGCCATGAGGTGGTGGTGCTGCTTCGATCGAAGACTGCACTCGATGTATAAGTATATAATAACACAAAGATATGACAAAAGAGAAAACTTAATTTCATTAATTGAACCATTTAAGTATCGGGAGTGAAAAAGAAAAAAAAAGTACAATAATAAGAGATCTCAGACCTCTAGAGGTGGAGCGGTAGAAGAGCTCGGCATGGCCTCAACGGGTGCCAGCTCCTTAGTAGGTACAGGAGCAGGTTCAATAGTGGCAAACTCAACATGAGGAAGATTATTTTCAGCCGTAGGAGGCTTCGCCTCATCTTTAGAAGATTCATCTGCCAAGAAACTGAAGTCCAACTCAAGAAACCTCTCGACAATCTTTTTCTGGCAAAGTTCAAATCCTTTGCTGAAGGCTTCCTAGGCCAATGCCACCTTGATGTTCTTTTGTTCCTCTAAAGATTTGAAGGAAGAAATAGCTTGCTCCAAAGCCTCAACGACTCGCCTCCTTTCTTCGATGATCTTGACCTTAGCTTCCTTCCTCTTCTCCTCCCCCGAGGTCAACATGGCGTTCAACCCTATCGAGGCCTGTTCCTCCCTCTTGAGTGCCTTTTGAAGATGCCCAACCTCGATCAAAAGATGCTCCACTTTGGCTTTGTATTCTTGGGCCACCTCCACTACCTTCATGACCTTAGTCTTTTGGAGGTTGACCGCCTCTATATTTATGAAGAGGTGGTGCCCCAGCTACAAACAGCAAAGTATGGGTTTTATTGGAAAGCATGCATGTATTCAAATCAAGTAGAAAAGTAGTTATCTCTAAGAAGGCCCCATAGGCATCTCTCATTCTCTACTCATCATTCATTTGAAGTATTCTCTCAATTATGTTTGGAAGGATGCACCCCTTCATAAGAGGCTGGATGACCTCCCAGTCATCAAGTGAACCTTGGCCCAGGTCGATGCTATCATTGTCGAAATTGTCAAACTTTCTCCGAGCCTTCGTAGCAACCATCTTCTTCCTCCTCTTCTCAACCTCCTTCTTCCTTTTGGGAGGCACAAGAGTGGTGGCCTCAATGGTTGAAGTCAAAATTGATGGAGGCACTGTCGCCTCCAAAGCAAGGGCCACCTGGGTATGGGTGGCCGAGCTTGGGCCTCTGACCCTTGCTCGCTTTGATACCCCTCATGAAGTGCCCCCTTTCTCTTTTGGGCTTGAAGTCCCTTGGACAACATCTCTAACTCTTTGAGAGTCATCTCTATAATAGCAAGTAAGCTGAGGTTAGCAGAGAGATAAAAGGAGTAGAAGAAGATGTAAATGTATACCTTTGGGGTTGAACAGGCTCAAGCCGAGGTTGTACAAGATTTGGTTATCAATTAGTTCAAACAGTGGAGGAGCTTTATAGTTTCTTAATTTACTGACAGAGTCGAGATCCTCTCTTTCTAGCCTAGGGGATCTACAAACCAAATCCCTTAACTGACCTCAAGGAGGAAGCCCTAATTTTATGGAGGGATAGAAAATAAAGAATAACTTTTTCTTTCAATTATGAATAGAGGAACGGGCACCCTTGAGCAATCCCTTCTTACTGAACTAAGGAGATAAGTACAATTAGTCCTTTGCAGAAAGATGGCACTTGAAGGTAAAAAAAGTTTGAAATAAAAAAACTACAGGACGGACCTTGGCTGAAAGATAGAGAGGAAGGAATCCTATAATAAATCTAAAAGAATTCGGGCTGATAGAGGTAAAAAATATGTCTAAAAGTGAAAAGAGCGACAGTGAAAGAAGGAAGGGGGAGCCTCAGTCTGGCATAGAAAGCTTCCAAGTATAAACAGAAATGACCTAGGGGAGGGACACAAGCTCGGCCGCTCGATCTGGAAAGATCTAGTTCATACTTTAAAGGGATTCCATATTGAATTTTAATTAAAGATAGATCTTCAAGAGAAAGAGAACAAGGGATAGTTTTTGGAACAAAACCTAGATGAGCTACCTTCCTAGACTCAGTTTCATTCCTAGGGCCAAGGTTAGGGGAGCTCGGGTTGGATGGGCTCCTATAACTAGTGGATCAGGAAACTTCAAAAGTCATTTTCGATCAAACAAACCTAGGAAAAATACACTAAAACTCAGAAGAAATTGGCAATGAGATTTTTGAGAAACTAGAAAAGAATGACTAACCCTCCCTAAAAAAGCTTCTAAAGAATGAAAAATGATCAAAGAAAAAATACAAGAGAAGAGTCAAAATGCTAACCTAGATTGGATGAAGAGGTTGGTGGCACTACTAGAATGACAAAAGAAAGATGGAGAAGGCATCGAAGACTAGAGGGATCATAGAAGGAACGAAATAGGATGCTCGAGCTTGAAGAGGACAAAAGATGAAGAAGAAAGAAGAAGACCCAGAATGGGAGAAGAAGAAAGGAAGAATGTTTAAATAGTCAGATGGACTTCAAGGTGGTTATGATCGTAGCGATGCCGAACCCCATGCTTCCGCATGTCCTTCTCATCATGGCAGCAACAGATGTCTGACAAAACTTTTATGGTGCCATATATTCAAGCTCCATGCTGGGGGAATTTTAGAGGTCGAGGTCGCTTCAGGTCATTCAGTAATAGAGAAGTTTCCACGCCAGTTTTAGTGAGCCAAAAATTTTTTGTCTCTTGAAGGTGGGAAGCCAGAAAGGACTTTGGTGGTCTCAAGTTTTGGTACTCCCTTCATCCAAACTTGGAACTTCAAAGTAGGAGGATAGGTGTTGGGGGTAAAATAGCCACCACTAAAGTCTAGTGTAATGTCCAACCTTGATGTAGCACCATCTGTAGTAGCGATGCCCAAGTTCGAGCCTCCATCAAGTTGATTCCTTGATCAAGGCAGATTCCATAAGGTCAACATTCAGATCTTGTGCATCATTCAACCTTCTCAATAGTAACTCCTCTTGTTCCCTTCTGATGATAGCAGATCTTGCCAAACTATATTGTGAACTTCGACCAGGCGAACTTGAATAGTAAAAGGGGTTGCCATCTGATTGATTTTGGATCTTAATCTAGAATAAGCAGCAGTCGTCTCATAGATATGAGGTCTCTTGTACCATCCAACCTTGGCTTATGATCGATCTTGAAAATTGGCCGAACTCCCATACTTCACTCCTAGATAGTATATCCAGCCTATTTCGCATCATGGATTTTGGCCAAACAAACTTGAGTCAGCAAGAGGACCTCACCGTCAATATAAGTTCGACCTTCAATCTGGAATAAGCAGTAGCCACTTCGTAAGTAGCGAATCTTAGTACTTCATCCCAGCTTCAAGTCAACTATGGATATCCACCGAACTCCTTCAAGAGAGCTCATTGAAGAACCTGCCATCTCTTTCTAGCCTCTAGTCTGCCAAACCAAAATGCATATAGCCACTCTTGATTGACCTAGAAGGCGATCCAGCTTCTAAAAGTTGTCAAAGATGGCACCATCAAGATTCAAAATCAAAACTCACTTGTAAGCCCATCACCTACTACTTAGAAGCTGACTTTCAAGCTCGGTTAGCCCAACTTCAAGTTTCCTATCCCAGTATGAACATCTCATTACTAAATTTAAAAGCTTTCAATATCCTATCTGATCTTCAACAAATGAAATTTAACTACCAGCAAGTCATGACAAATGATAGCCCACTCTCCCTAATAAACTTCAAGTAGCCTGAACAGCCTTCTGACGTTCTATTATGGCTGTCACTATCATTCGGTTATCACCTCTGTCTATATTAAGGATCCTCCAGATACATTATTCTTTCTAAGCTCTAAGCTCTCCTCTTTACTCTAATTTTTTTGAGTACTCCATTCTTATTGGCCAGAAAGTTAACTTGACAGTTAGAGGATCCTGCTAGGCCACTCATCTTCGGTCCAAACTTCATTTTGTAGGTCTCGTTGGTGAGATCATCTTCACCACCTCCAGCAAACTCTAGCATCCAATAGTTTTCTATACCAACATATAACAATATCATGCTAGGGCTTGATCATCTCGAATCTCTCTGATCCTAAATTCTATTAGAACTTCAAATAATATGTTGACACCACAGCTCGAAATGCATTAAGTCTAGGTCGTCCGAGAATAGCATTGTAGGTGGATGGAGCTTTGACTATCAAAAAATCAATCTAAGCTCTGGATTGCTTTAGGTACCGATCTACCACAACAGGTAAAGTAATTATCCCTTCAACTGGTACCATGTCACTAGTAAATCCTACTAAAAAAGAATTTAGTGGTCTTATACAACCATCAGGTATAGATATTTTAGAGAAAGCATCGTAAAAAAAGATATCGGCAGAACTTTCATTATCAATCAGAACACGACATACATCATAGTTGGCTACATTTAGAAAAATTATAACCACATCATCATACGAAAATTGAATTCCTTGTGCATCTTCTTCAGTAAAAGTAATAAGTTCTTTAATTCTCCACTTCTTCATCGGTTCTGTCAGTCCATTAGCTTCTTTTTGCGAATGATCCCTAGCTATAATGCTGATGATTTCAAGTGGAGGTCGATCTCCTTCTAGTCCCCCCCTCCAAGATTGTTCTGGTTGTAGAAGAGCTCTTAGATGCTTTTCTCTTCTTTCAAGCCGACATCGCAAGAATCAGTCCAGCCAACCTCATTGAATTAGCTCATCAATTTCATCCTAGAGCTTGATATATTCTTCAGTATCATGATCATGGTCATGATGGTACAAGCAATATTTGTTGAGATTGCACTTGCTTGAATGAGACCACATTCTTTCTGACCTCGGTAGATGTTTCTTGATCTTCATTAGCACTTAAATTTTTGGAGCATTCAAGAGACTATAATTATTGAATCATTTGGAAGGGGGACTTCACTGCTATCAGTGCTTCTTGGTCGATGAGCCCGAGGTGGGGTTTGGGTTCGTTGACATTTAGGAGGTATCCTATAACGTGGTCAACCTTCTCTTAGTCTTTCAGATGGAAGAGAGGATTTTCTATATTCTTTTATTAGACATTTCTTTCTGGCATCATCATCCCATAATTTGAGTGCCTCTTCATCTTGGGCATAGCCCTTAGCCCGAGCCAACATGTCGACAAAGTCCCGAGGGTACTTCTTCTCTAGTGAGAAGAGAAGATCATTCTTCAGAAAGCTACCTTTTAATGCAGCCATTGCAATAGACTGGTCTAAATTCTGAACCTCTAGAGTTGTGATATTAAAATGGCTAACATAGGATCGGACGAATTCTTCCTCTCAGTGCTTAATATTAACGTGGGAATCCGAGCCTCGCCTTTGATATCGATTGTTGATAAAATAAGCCACAAACTAATGGCCCAATTGATCAAAAGAGTAAATGGTACCTAATTTTAGGTCTAAGTATCAGTTTTGCACCATGTCCTTTATGGTTGATGGAAAAGCTCAGCACAAAATAGCATCTGATGCACTATGTAGTAGCATCATAGTTCAAAAGATTTCAAGGTAGCTAATTAGATATGAGGTCACATCATAACTTTCAAATTGAGAAAGATTGAAGTTTGGTGTGTTGAGAAAAACATCTCGAATTCTCCCATAATAAGCCCACAATGAGATCTAAGATGATGAATGGAGTCCAATGAGCTCAAGGACATCCTAATCGGAGTCTAGATGGAGGAGAAATGCATGTAAAAAGGCTAGCAGCATGTTGGTACGATCTATGGGTTGTTGAAGTGGGGCCCATAGCAAGCAGGTCCATCGAAGGAGTGGTCTAGGAGCATAGGCCCATGAGGCTGGCCTAGGTATACATGGGTACATGGGTCAGCCATGCACGGGCGTAGCCCGCAGCATGCTAGGCCATGTCCATGCCTATTGTGGGTGCCAGCGCATGCGATTGCTGACTCAGGCCTAGGCGGGCATGCGCATGGGCATAGCCTGGGCCCAAGCGATCACACAAATGGGAGGGGGGCCACGTCAAGTGAAAGGATGCAAAATGCATGCAGTGGGTGCCCAGCATGCATGCATGAATGATTGGGTGTGGTCCACAGTGGACCGCATGATGTGGCATGGTCCCCACAGCCTCTATGGATTGACCTGGTTTATTTCTAATTTCACATGAAATACATGTAAAATTAGTGAGGCTGGACACTTGGCAGGTGGCGGTTGGCATTGGATTATACTGTAGCCATTTCACACATGGTCTAAAGGTTGTTTGAGTTAGAATCGAGCCAGGACTTTATCCTAGACTCAGATTAAACTCTGTCCGAAGCCTTTAAAGGGCTTGTAACAACAGAACAAGAGTTATGGCTAAGGGATGGTTCGACTAAGTTCTGAGATGACAGAAGGCATTAGAGGGTGCTAGTGGATAGCAGCAGCATGGCACTTTCAGTAGAGAACTAGACAGTAGACTGTGGTCGTTTCAAGGGGTCTCCAAGAGAGAGCTTTGTAAGGGTAGCTTCTTGTTGAGAGAATTGTATAGTGAGTTAAGAGAGGATAATCTATTCTTGTATTTATTTTTTTTTCATAGTGAAGCTTTGCATACCCCATTGAGATGAGTCTTTAGGCTGATCCATGTACTTGATTGTATTCTTTTTTTATTTTATTTTTATTTCTACAACAATATTTAGGTACAAGATCTCCATCAGTTGGTTTCATGTAAGTTGATACCACAATAATTGATATCAGAGCTAGGAGATATCTAAGGATGGGTTGCAGCAATGGTGATAAAGATTAAAAAATATGGAGAAGACAAGCACAATCAAGGTATAGATCAATAGGTTCGATGGGAAGGGCAATTTCTTCTTATGGTAAGTAAGGGTAGAGGATGTCCTCATCCAACACGGATTGATCGTTACTCTCTTATACCAGGAGATCCCTGGCACCATAAATGTGAAGGATTGAAAGCTGATCTAGATATTGGTGGTAAGCACGATCCCTTTGTACTTAGTGGATGATGTGGTGATCCATATACTTGACGAGACTTTTCGACGGAGCTGTGGTTGAAGCTCGAGAAGTTATACATGTTCAAAAAAATACATTAAGATTGAATCTATAATAAGCCTAGAACGAGGTCTAGGATGATGAATGAAATCTAACGAGTCCAAGAGCAGCCCAAATGAAGTCCAGATGGAGTAGTTACATGCGAAAAAAGGTTGGAATGGGACAGAATGGTCCCAGGCCCACCGGAGGGGCCTACAGGTGGCATCGGCCATCAGCAGCACAGCCCAGATTGGCAGTGCATGGTGGTGCTGGGCCAACCATGCATTGGGCTGGCCAAGCATGCGAGTGCACATGGGAGCAGACCATGCAAGTGCCCAGGCCACATGGTGGAGCATGTTCCATGGTGGACTGTTGGCTCATGGGCACGTGCATGGACTGAAACTTGATTTCTCTAACTATTTCATGCAGTCTATGGCACTATTCTATGATCGATCGTAATTCGATGGCATAGAGAAGAGTTGATCATGATTGGATGGTGGAGAATTGATCAGACTGATCTGAGAGTATTTTTGCATGATCCGATGGCTCAGGAGAGAGTCGATCATGATCGAATGGCTCAAGAGCAAATTATGCTTGATTAGGAGGCTATGTGCATGATCTGATGGCCTAGAAGGGAGCCAGTCATGATCGGACAGTATAGAATTGATCTTGGGTACATTTGGGACTGGGTTTCCTATTGAAATACTATTTTTGGATTTTTAGAGTCTATACAACTCTGATTGACGAACTGTTTATTACGTTGAAAAGCTGGTGACATCCTAGAGGTGCTGAAAATCTTCTTGAGAGATTTCCAAAAGTTTTTGTGAGGGTTTTAAGACTTTTTGTTGAGAGACTCTTGTATAGGGGTTGAGTGGTAAGTTCTTCTTGTATTTGTTGATTTTTAATTTCTCATAGTGAAGTTTGCATGCCTCGTGGAGACCTTGGTCTAATCCATCTATACTTGATTGTATTCTTTCTTATCTTGTATTCTTTTTTCTTTCTCTTGTGGTATCCATATGTGATCGAGTGCAATGCAAGTGATATCAAGAAGGTCCTATGGTTGTGGTGTCCTGGCCAGACTCCCATAATAATTGGTATTAGAATGAGTTGATATCTCAATAATTGGTATCAAAGCAAGTTGATACCATAATAATTGGTATCAGAGCTAGATGATACCAGCACATGTGGATGTCCAAATTATGAAGGTGTTGATCAAGATTAATGAAGATGGAGAAGACAAGCACAGTCAAGATTGAGATCAGTCGGTTCAATGAGAAGAGCAATTTTTTCTTATGGCAAGTGAGGGTGAAGAACATGCTCATCCAACATGGATTGATCAATGCTCTCTTGAATAAAAAGAAATTAGACACCATAGAGGAGAGAACCTAGGAGTGATCACAGATGCAGACGATGAGTACCATCTGCATGTATCTGACTGATGAGGTGGTGATCCATATACTTAGCGAGACTTTCTCGATGGTGCTGTGATCGAAACTCGAGAAGTTGTACATGGCAAAGTCCCTCATCAATACTCTCTTCCTTTGAAGATAGTTCTATCAACTGTGAATGATCGAGGGATAGAGTGTGCAAGAGCATCTCAGCCACTTTCAGAAGATTCTCATCCATTTTCTTAGTATAGGTTAGAAGGTTAAGGAGAAAACTAGGGCATTGGTCTTGCTAGCATCACTCTCACCTTCGTATGAATTCTTGGTGATTATTCTTCTAGTGGGGAAAAGCACCATCAAGATAGAGGAGGTCACTGTGGTGATTTTTCAGAATGAGGTTCTCAAGAGGAAGAACATAGCTTCGAGCTCAGATGGCAGTAGCTCAGCTTTGATAATTTTTGAAAGAGTAGGTGAAAGTAAACAAAGTGACAGAGGATCGCAAAAAGGATGATCCAAATCCAAGATAAGGGACTTTAGCAAGATCAGATTCTACCGATGTGATGAGTTGGGGCATCATGTTAGAGATTGTCCGTAGCTCAGAGATCGGATAAGGGCTACTATGGTAATAGTCAGTAGCGATATAAAAGGCAGTGATGATGTCCTTCTAGTTACTGATGAGGTATCTACTTCTTTCTTCCAGTGGATTATAGATTCTTCTTATTCCCATCATATATGTTGCAAAGAGGAGCTGTTTGACTCCCTAAAGATCAGTGAGGGTACTATGTTCCTAGCAAATGGATCGAGTTATGGGATCAAGAGCAGTGGGATGGTTAGTATGAAGTTTCACGATGGAATAGTGAAGATGTTGGATGAGGTCTGACACATATCCAGCTTTAAGAAGAATCTAATTTTATTGAATAAACTGGATTCAATCAGCTTTAGATGGAAAGCTGATGGAGAAATTCTGAAGATCATACATGGCAGTAGGGTGATGATAAGAGAAAAAAAAGTATGGAGGATACTACCTCATAATGGAAAGCCTAATGTGAGGTAGAGCTCTAGGTGGTGGATTGGGCATGCACTACTATAGAATCGGACTACGATAGCGGTTTGTAACCACTATCGTAGCCCAAAATACTGAAGAAAAATCTTAATTTCCCCGACTAGGTTCGATCAGATCTTATTGGATCAAGAGATATATTTTAAAATTTTTTTCTTTGAACTGAATTAGATATGGGATATTTTAGATCTAATTCTTATTATTTTAATAATAAAATAAAATATAGATAAATTAAATCAAATTTAATTTACCTTGATGTAGGGTAATCCTATTACCCATTGATGATCCTATAAGCAGTGGAAGGTTCTAGATCTAGCCATGCAAGTGCCTAGCCTCTACCGGTATCCACTCGGACTGGATCTGGAGATCCTCTTCTTCTCTATCACATCTCCAAAAATCAGATCTGGATCTAATTTGGAGGATCTTCAAAATACCTTTCGAAGATCAACAGTTGTTCATTGCAGCAGGACAGCCTTCTAGCTTTCTATCACCTTTCTCTCGTCTGGATTGCACCAACCAAGATCCCAAACTACTTTGGGCTTGGAGAGGAGAGGGAGAAGATGGGCTTGGCATGGAGGAGGAGGCGAGAACTAGCCTTGGGGCATGGGAATTCTATATATATATATATTTTTTTTGAGTTAGGTGCAGGGTCTTATTTATAGACTATGCGTGATCCAACTCCTCTTCTTTCCAACCAATCACAATCCTTTATGAAATTAGATCAAAATTTGATTGGTGAGAATAGAGTCCCTTGGATTCCTTCTTAGATGGCAACTAAGACCAGTCAAACTTGGTTCTTAGGAGGAGTCTAATTGGAATCCAAAAAGGAGATGGAGTCCTTATCCAATAGGGACTCCTGGGCGCCTCCAGCATGGGCACACGCCAAGGGTGGCGTGCGCCCTCCTCCTTGCCAGTTTTGGTAGGAGGACAAGCCCCAACCAGCTCTCCAATAGGTGCGTGACATGTGGATAGAAGTCAAAGTATCAATGATCAATATTTGACCAGTCAAAGGTCAACTTTTGACCAAAATCAAAGGACGAGAAATGGCAGGTGATCAAAAATGGCAGGTATTATCTTACAAAATAAGACAACCTTTTTTTGACCTGGATAGGCTCTAGTTAGACCAAGTGAAGGCCTCTAATCGAGCACAAACTCTTTCAGCTCAGTCAGGACAACTATTTATGATAGTAAAAGAAGAACATTAGGTTCAATCGAGTGCTAGCATGATTTCCTTGAACCTAATTAAATCTCATTCAGATCAATTGAACTGGATCAGTTCAATTGATGATTACTAGATTTAAACCCTTATTTGTGTGACCCAGTTAGGTTCAGTTTTGTATGGTAATGGGATATGTCATGATCTCTATCATTAACATCATCAAAACTCCTTTCGATGGATAAGAACTCTTCTAATTCGAATAGCTAGAATGATCGATCATCTAAATCATTCTAATTGCTTCCAAAATCCACCAATGACACCTAGCAGTGTATGATGGCAATCCATCAGAGCCAAATGTGAACCTCTTGGTGCAGCTACCAGTGTGATTAAGTTCTTCTATCTTGAGCTCCGATCAGATTAGGGTTAAGGTGAACTCGTCAAACCCTAGTTTCTATCATATGATGTAATCATTCGATTCAAGTCCGATGTAGAAAGCTAAATAGAAACTCTTTCTATTATTTCACTCTGCCATGGCCATGGGCTTCTGGACTTGATTCTTATGATCATCATAGGGCTGCTCCTCTACCACCGAGGTAGATAGATTCCATCTTGATGCAATCCAGTTCCTACAATGAACATGCTATAGCCAACATACACCTCAGGATTTTGAATGGCTAGGAGATCGAGTAATGGTGTAGTCAAACTATAACACCCTCAAGGTGAACTATCGATGCACCTCAGGTCAAAGAATCAGACACACCACTACAGCATCGAGTCAGTCATTGACGAGAAGGTAGACTTTCTAATGACTACTCGAGGTGGTCATGCTCAGTGCCCTCA
The DNA here is from genome assembly GCA_006176705.1 of Cocos nucifera. Lineage (NCBI taxonomy): Eukaryota > Viridiplantae > Streptophyta > Magnoliopsida > Arecales > Arecaceae > Cocos > Cocos nucifera. The sequence goes on along the minus strand of QRFJ01005528.1, from coordinate 26,004 downwards.
TTCTCTAACGAGTATCTGTACTCTCGCTTTGGTGTCTCCACACTGTAGACTCAAGACTCATCTACTAAAGAGAAGTGATTGTACACCAATCCTTCTGGATCAATCACCATCCTCGTGATGATCCTATGGTCGGGAGCATTTTATGAGTTAATAATGATTATTCATGTCTTAAATTTTCAACTCTTAAAAATATGAATTATCATTATCATTAACTCAAAGGATGTATCACAGACACTAAATGCACATATATGATAGAAAATAATCCATTTTATTGATTATAATCAAAATTATAATTTTGCCCCTAGAAGTGTATTACAAGTGTCAGCCAATTCTGGCTTCTAGGGCACATATATCTAAAAATCTTCCACTTGTCCTAAAGCCAATTGGCTACAAATCTAAGTCCCATCTTCTCAAGGTGGGCTTCGATCTTTTGTTATCCCAACAGCTTTGTAAGTGGGTCTGCCATATTATCTGCAGAGTCGACTCTCTTGACCTCGACGTAACCCTTCTCGAGGTAATCGCGGATGAGGTGGTATCGCCGCTCAATGTGCTTGGATTTTTGATGAGACCTCGGCTCCTTAGCAAGGGCTATGGTGCCATTGTTGTCGCAGTATAGAGGAATGGCATCTGATGGCATTACTCCTTGATTTCTGCAGCAAACTTCTTGTACCAGAATGCTTCCTTCGCAGCCTCTGATGCAGCGATATATTCTACTTCCATGATGGAATCTGCTATCACGGTTTGCTTGAAACTCTTCCAGCTGACAGCACCACCATTGCACACAAATAGACTCCCAGATGTCGACTTTCGATCATCTACATCGGACATGAAATCCAAGTCTGTGTATCCCTGGACTTGGAGTTCTCCATTACCAAAGACCAACATCATATCCTTAGTTCTTCTTAAGTACTTAAGGATACATTTCACAGAAATCCAGTATTCTTCATCTAGATTTGACTGATATCTAATTGTGACACTCATAGCATGACATACATGAGGCTCCCTATTGCAGAAGCATAAGGGATCTTACTCATGCGTTCTATTTCCTCAGGTGTGCTAGGGTACATCTTCTTAGAAAGATGAATACCATGTCTGAAGGGTATTAATCTTCTCTTAGAGTTTTCCATACTAAACCTCTTTAGTACTTTCTCTATGTACATCTTCTGTGAAAGTCCTAGCATCCTATTCGGTCTATCTCTATAGACCTTAATTCCTAAAATAAAGGATGCTTCACCTAGGTCTTTCATGGAGAATTGCTTGGACAACCATATTTTGACTATCGTCAACATGGGAATATCATTCCCAATAAGGAGGATGTCATCCAATACAAGGAAGACAACAGCGCTCCCACTGATTTTTTGGAAGACACACGATTCTTCTTCATTTTTGATGAAACCAAATATTTTAATCACATCATTGAAACAAGTGTTCCAGCTTTGAGATGCTTGCTTAAGTCCATATATAGACCTTTGCAGCTTGCAAACCTTGTGATCAGTATCACTGGATGTGAAACCTAGCGACTATTCTATATAGATATCTTCCTCAAGATATCCATTTAAGAATGCCATTTTCACGTCCATTTGCCATATTTCATAATCGAAATAGGCTGCAATGGCAAGCAATGTGCGGATGGATTTTAGCATAGCCACTGGGAAAAGGTATCCTGATAGTCAATGCCTTCACATTGACTATAACCTTTTGCCACTAGTCTAGCCTTGAATGTCTCCACATTCCCATCTGCACCAATCTTTCTCTTGAAGATCCATTTACACCCAATAGGTACTATACCTTCTGGTGGATCTACCAAGGTCCAGACTTGGTTTGAGTGCATCGAGTCAATTTCTGACTGCATTGCCTCTAGCCATTTCTCAGAGTCGATATCTGATATCGCCTCGTTGTAGGTTTTGGGATCATCACCATGAGCACCATTACCTACGAGAAATATTTTCTCTACTTCCTCTGAAATAATACCTAAGTATCTTTCAGGAGGATGGAAAACTCTTTCCGATCTATGAGGTGGAGGAGGTAGTGTTCTTATTGGCTCAACCTGATTTGGTTCCAATTGGTCCTTAGCTCATTGTACTTGTGAGACTTTCTCATCAAGCTTAATCTGCTTTCCAATGCTGCTATCTTGAATAAACTATTTTTCAAGAAAGATGGCATGTCGACTCACAATCACATTGTGGTCTTCTGGAATGTAGAAATAGTATCCTAATGACTCTTTAGGATATCCTATGAATCAAGCTCTGAAAGGACCTAAACTCTAACTTGTCCGCTTGTTGTCTTTTGACATGAGCCGGACAACCCCAAATTCTGAGATGACTCAGACTTGGTTTCTTACCATGCCATATCTCATACGGTATGGTAGGAACGGTTTTAGAGGAAACCCTATTCAGTAGATAAATTGAAGTTAACAATGAGTGTCCCCAAAGAAAATTAGGGAGGTCTGTGAAGCTCATCATGGATCGGACCATATCCAATAGTATCCAATTTCTCCATTCTGAAACTCTATTGAGTTGAGGTGTTCCTGGTGGAGTCCATTAAGAGACTATGCCATTTTCCTTGAGATAGTCTAGGAATTCCTGGCTAAGGTATTCACCTCCTCGATCTGATCGAAGAACCTTAATGGGTTTTTCAGTTTATTTTTCTACTTCATGTCTGAATTCTTTGAACTTTTCAAAAGCTTCAGACTTATGTCTCATAAGATACACATACCCATACCTAGATAGATCATCAGTAAAGATAATGAAGTAGACAAAATTGCCTCTAGCCGGCACATCAAATGGGCCGCACACATCAGTATGTACTAGGGCAAGGAGATCTGTGGCCCTTTCCCCATGTCCTACAAAAGGAGTTTAGTCATTTTGCCTTGAAGACAAGATTCATAAGTTGGATATGACTCGGAAGTCAATGGACTCAATAGCCCATTTTTCTCCAATTTGTTGATCCTATCTTCTGCTATATGACCTAATCTCAGGTGCCATAGATACCTATCGTTTGGACTATCCCTAGGTCATTTGGCATTCACGTTTTGCTCGATAGTTAGAATAGGTACATCAATATGTAGCTGATAAAGACCATTAATAAGGAAACCATTTGCAATTTTATTTCTTTCATAAAGAATGTTACAATGGTCCTTAAAGAAGGTAATCACATAGCCTTCTAGTGCTAAGCATGAAATAGAAATCAAATTCCTACTAGCTGCAGGCACATAATAACAGTCTTTCAAAACTAAGTCTAAACCAGATGGTAATCGAAGAGGGTATGTTTCCACGGCCACTGCAGCAACTCTTGCTCCATTACCGATGCGTAGGATCATGTCTCCATCCCTCAGCCTCCTGCTATCCTCAAGACCCTGCATGGAAGTGCACAGATGAGCACTAGAACCAGAGTCAAGCATCCAACTGGATGCAGAAGAAATCATAAGGTTAGACTCAATAATGAGCATACCTCCAGAAGGACCTTCCTTCTTGTTCTTCAGGGTGGCCAGGTAAGTAGGACAGTTCCGCTTTCAGTGGTCGTTGCTGTTACAATGGAAATACTTTTCTTTGTCAGCGGCCTTCTTCTTCAGCTCTGCCTTCTTTTTCTTTCCTCCTTCCATCTTCTGCTTTTTTATAGACTTCTTTTTCTTTTCAGAAGACTTTCTTTTGGAAGAAGTCCGTTCCATAGCAAGAACTGAGCCTTTAGAACCTTTCATAGAAAGCTCAATGGTGACCAGCATGTTCATTAATTCGGCCAAGGAATTTTGAAGTTTATGCATGTGGTAATTCATGATGAATTGCCCATATGCATCAGTCAAGGATTGCAGAATAACATCATTCTACAGATCCAAGTCTAACTTCACACCGAGCTTCTCAAGCTCTTCCAAGTCCTTGATCATCATCAGACAGTGATCTTGGACTGACTGCCCATCATGCATCTTAGCTTTAAAAAGTCATTTCGTGACTTGATACTTGGCTGTGCGACTCTATTCACCAAACATCTCTTATAGGTGAGCCAACATTTGGCGAGCAGTCCCGATATCTTCATGTTGGTGCTGGAGCTCATCAGACATCGAGCCCAACATGTAATATCTGGCCTTATTATCTTTGTCTATCCATTTTTCTAGAGATGCTCTCTGTTCAGTGGATGGACGGACTGGTAAGGTGGGAGGGTCCTGGTCCAATACATGGGTTAACTTCTCAAAACCAAAATAATTTTGTAGTTCCTGAGCCAATCTTTATAATTGGGTCCGGTCAGTCTATGTGTGTCCAGGATACGTGCTAATGGGTTGGACACAGATATTTTCCTATAGAGAGTCAAAGATTCTAGTTAGATACTATAATTATGACTTGAACCAATTTATTTAGAAATTTTATTTTTAAACAAATTAGCTTTCCACTATTTTCTTCGGATCCCTACACTCCCTCTGTAGAGATGCAAAAATCTCCACGATTAATGATTTCTAGTAGGATGGTGCGGTCTCACCAACTGACTCATCACCTCACCTAACAGTTATTGGTGATGGGTTAGCCAATGAGTGAACAACTCTTGTTCAATGATTCTCTAATCATGGTGCACCCAAACTTGATCTCTAATTCATGAATCTCACCGTATCTAGAATATTGATCCACTCCTTAGTTAAGTCAGACCCACCATTTGCACAGACTGGATTCCTAATTGAGTCTCTCACCGTATCCAGAATATTGAGCCCAACTCATCCTCCAGCCCATAGCATCCAATGCCTAATAGACATGGTTGCATCTTTTGGTGCAACTGAGCCACTGTATCCAGTCGAGAACAATCAACCCCGGGAAGGGCCCGCACATCTACAATGGTGGAAGACCTCAGACTTAATCTTTTCTTAGGGAGAATTGATTTAGGTCTCATTAAACTAGACTTATCATAGTCATAACATTTATGACTAACCTAGTGGCATGGGTTAGCTCGGATTATTGACCACCTCAGATCAGAACTGAGTCAACAGATATGGCCAGGTAAGTGAGATCGGTGGAAGGGATATGCCATTAACTCATACAAGAATGCATTCAGGTCGAGTAGCTCCCAATTAAAAATCAGTCGGTCATATGTGCCAAACTTACCTTAGACACCAAATTATTGAGCTAGAACCAATTGAGTTAGCCTACAATCCAGACTCTAACCTTTGAGCCTAATTAGATCTTGCTTGATCGTGACTCGAATCATGTATCTAATCATAGCATATTTTGCATACATCTCATGTATCAAATCATGCATGTTTTCAGATCTAAATTATCTCATAATAATCTTAAAAATTAGATTTAAATTGATCTTATCAAAATAAACTCTAATCTAGATAACTATATAGAACTATTCTACAACTAGTCTAGACATGCATCAATCATATCTCATATGATGTTTAAAATTAAATAATTTTTATTTATTATTTTTTAGATATTATTATAACAATTATAATATTAAAAAATAGTAAATAAATAGATCTAAAATATGATTTAATCAAATTAAATTAAAAATATGCAAGACTATTCTATAGAACTATTCTATTTTAGAACTAGTCATGCATATTTTCTAATCTTAGATCCAAATCATTTAATTTTAATTTTTCTGATTTTAGATCTAATCACATCTTATGTGACATCTAAAATCATTTATTTTTTGATTAAAATAAATTTAAAATTAGATCTAAACACTTTAGAATCTTGGCTCTGATACCAGTTGAATGGAAATCCTAATTTTTTGGATCAGGTTCGTTCAGATCTGATTGGATCAAGAGATATATTTCAAAAAATTTTTTCTTTGATCTAAATTAGATCTAAGATATTTTAGATCTAATTTTTATTATTTTAATAATAAAATAAAATATAGATAAATTTAATTTAATTTAATTTACCTTGATGTAGGATAATCCTATTACCCATTGATAATCCTATAAGCAGCGGAAGGTTCTGGATCTACCCATGCAAGTGCCTGGCCTCTACCGGTATCCACTCAGGCTAGATCTGGAGATCCTCTTTGTTTCTATCACGTCTCCAAAAATTAAATTTAGATCTGATTTGGAGAATCTTCAAAATACCTTTCGAAGATCAGCAGTTATCCTTTGCAGCAGCACAGCCTTCTAGCTTTCTGTCGCCTTTCTCTCGTCTAGATTGCACCAACCAAGATCCCAAACTACTTTGGGCGTGGAGAGGAGAGGGAGAAGATGGGCTTGGCATGGAGGAGGAGGAGAGAACCAGTCTTATGGCATGGGAATTCTATGTTTTTTTTTTGAGTTGGGCGTAGGGTCTTATTTATAGACTGTGCATGATCCAACTCCTCTTCTTCCCAACGAATCACAATCCTTTGTGAAATTAGATCTAAATCTGATTAGTGGAAATAGAGTCCCTTGGATTTCTCCTTAGATGGTGCCTAAAATCAGTCAAACTTGATTCTTAGGAGGAGTCTAATTGGAATCCAAAAAGGAGATGGAGTCCCTATCCAATAGGGACTCCTGGGCGCCTCCAGCTTGGGCACACGCCAAAAAGGAGATGGAGTCCCTATCCAACAGGGACTCCTGGGCACCTCCAGCTTGGGCACACGCCAAAAGGTGGCATGTGCCCTCCTCCTTACTAAGTTCTAGTAGGAGGATAAGCCCCCACCAGCTCTCCAATAGGTGCGTGACACATGGACAAAAGTCAAAGTGTCAATGGTTAACATTTGACCAGTCAAAGGTCAACTTTTGATCAATGTCAAAGGACAAAAAATGGTAGGTGACCAAAAATGGTAGGTATTGTCTTACAAAATAAGACAATCCTTTTCTAACTTAGACAGGCTCTAGTCAGACTAAGTGAAGGCTTCTGATTGAGCACAAACTCTTTTGGCTCAGTCAGGATAACTATTTATGATAGTAAAAGAAGAACGTTAGGTTCAATCGAGTGCTAGCACGATTTTCTTGAACCTAATTGAATCTCATTCAGATTAATTAAACTGGATCAGTTCAATTGATGATCATTAGATTCAAATCCTTGTTTGTGTGACCCAGTTAGATTCAGTTCTGTATGGTAATGGGATATGTCATGATCTCTATCATCGACATCATCAAAACTCCTTTCGATGGATCAGAACTCTTCTGATTCGAACAGCTAGAATGATCGATCATCTAAATCATTCTAATTGCTCCCAAAATCCACTAGTGACACCTAGCAGTATATGGTGGCAACCCATCAGAGCTGAATGTGAACCTCTTGGTGCAGCTACCTGTGTGATTAAGTTCTTCTATCTTGAGCCCTGATCAGATTAGGGTTAAGGTGAACTCGTCAAACCCTAGTTTCTATCATATGATGTAATCATTCGATTCAAGTCTGATGTGAAAAGCCTAAATAGAAACTCTTTCTATTATTTCACTCTGCCATGGCCATGGGCTTCTGGACTTGATTCTCATGATCATCATAGGGCTGCTCCTCTACCACCGAGGTAGATAGATTCCATCTTGATGCAATCCAGTTCCTACAATGAACATGCTATAGCCAACATACACCTCAGGGTTCCATATGGCTAGGAGATCGAGTAATGGTGTAGTCAAACTATAACACCCTCAAGATGAACTGTCGATGCACCTCAGGTCAAAGAATCAGACACACCACTGCAGCATCGAGTCAGTCATTGACGAGAAGGTAGACTTCCTAATGACTACTCGAGGTGGTCACGCTCAGTGCCCTCGTTCTCTAACGAGTATCTGTACTCTCACTATGGTGTCTCCACACCATAGACTCAAGACTCATCTACTAAAAAAAAGTGATTGTACACCAATCTTTCGAATCAATCACCATCCTCGTGATGATCCTATGGTCGGGAGCATTTTATGAGTTAATAATGATTATTCATGTCTTAAATTTTCAACTCTTGAAAATATGAATTATCATTACCATTAACTCAAAGCATGTATCACAGGCACTAGATGCACATATGTAATAAAAAATAATCCATTTTATTGATTGTAGTCAAAATTATAATTTTGCCCCTAGAAGTGTATTACAAGTGTCAGCCAATTCTGGCTTCTAGGGCACATATATCTAATAAATACCGCTGCTATAGGATATGGCAATGGTTAGCTAACTATTGTCACTACAGCCATCATCGTAGATCTATGGTAGCGGTTATTACTGTGGTTATGAAAATTGTTACCATAGATGCCTATTGTAGTGATTTTCAAACTGCTGCCATAGGCTTATGTATGACAGCGGTTATAGAACCACTATGATAGACCGATCTATAACAGCGGTTATGGAACCGCTATCATAGGCTTGTCTATGGAAGCAGTTACATTATCACTGCCATAGATTTAATACAGTGGTTGACATATTGCCTATGGCAGTGGTTGCACGTCTACGGTAGTGTTTGTAAAACCACTGCCATAGCTTTTGAATAATTAAACAATATAAAATTTTTAATTTTTTATATATTTTACCTGATAAATATAGAGATATATAATATAAAAAATATTATAAACATAAAAATATTTTTAAAATACTAAAATTTTATTATCGAATAAAATTTATTATAATATTTTTTTAAAAAAAATACATCAAAAGTTTTCTAAATCTACATCATCGTCATCCCCGGGAGATGGAGCATGAGCTGGAGCTGGAGCTAAAGCTGGAGCCAATGCTAGAGCTGGAAGAGCTAGAGCTGGAGTGCACACCAACATATCCTTAAAGCCTATGAAGGCACCTCCAAAATACGTGCTGAGCATCGACACCATATCTCTCACGATGCCCTCCAAAAAAGATGCATGCTCCTCAACCCAATCTGCCCACATCGTAGCATGATCTGCCCATGCCAACACTGCCTCAAGCTCCTCCCGACTAATGACATTAGAAGCCTATGAATAGATGCTCGCCTTTGATCAATAGCTGGTCGGCATATGTCTGGGCCTGCATCGGATCCTCCTAGAGTGATTAGGCCCTAAGATCTGAGACAGATGGTCATGAGGGCCAAAGGTATCCAGGCCCTCGCTCATGTGCGCATCTAACTAATACTGTAATTATAAATGCAAATAAAATTTTATAAGAAATGCTATAATACTAATCATATATACTAATATATTTAATACTTACAAAAATCATTTCGATCATGGCATTCATCGACCTGCTCTTCTTGTCCGTACGGTTAGATCGAAAGATCTCACTATGGCTGGTTATCACTTCATCTCTCATCAGCTATAATAATGGATCAGTTTATTAGAAATATGAATAAAATATTAATTTAATTTATCTAGTAAGATTTAGAATTCATTACCTCTCTATGCACATGATTGGCCATAGACTCATGATCGACAGTATAAGTATACTCTTGGACTGTCCGGTTCTCCCGATTCTGATGAAAGATAGTCTAACAAGTATTCAAATAAATAATAAATATTTTAAAACTATTTAAATATAACTTTAAGTATATTAAAAAATTTAAAAATTAGTAATTTTACCTCGAACTCCTAGCTCCTCCAATGTGTAACCATCCTCTTCCACCGACTCGGAGGATAGTCCTATATCCAAGGAACAAGCTCCTCTGGAGTGTCTCATCGGTGCTCGAGCCATTCTCTATGAAGTTTGATCTTGTAGCTCCGGTACAACTCTCCGATCTTCTTCAGTTGGGCATCTCGAGTCCTCTCATGATCAGAAAAGTCATACCTCCTCTGCACAAAGTTATCAAAAGTCAATTACAAAATTATTCTAATCAAACATAGTGTAAACATGTAAAATGCATAAATATAATTAAGATGAGCAACGGTCGTAGATCTGATCTTTTACGCAAATCTGGGTGTTAATCCAAAAATCTAAAAGAAAAATGAAGTAGATGATGGCGGCACCTTAGGGTTTAAAGTTGGAACCTTAGAGAGACATATCAAATTTTGTTCACACCCATCAAGCTGGCTCACTCAAAAGCTTAGCCAGCTTCATGCCTGAAATAGTCGGCTTCATGTCTAGGACATCTGGCTCCATGCTTGAGACATCTGACTTGAATTCTCCCCCAGTTGGCTCGATCTCGATTAAAGCTGGCTCGACTGCATATCTGAGCTAGCTCGACTGTGCATCTGAGCCAGCTCAGCTATGTGCCATCCCCTATTCTTAGCTGTCTATGCCCTTTTCTCACTTTTTGACTGCCCATCTCCCACTCAATCTCCATCATCAATAAGGCCAGACCCCCTTCCTCCCTCTCTCTTTCTCTCGATCTCCCTCATCGATGATAGCGGTGAGGCCAAACCCCTCCCTCCCTCTCTCACTCTCTCGATCTCCCCTCGCCGACAAGGCCAGAACCCCTCCCTCCCTTACTCTCTCTCTCGATCTCCCTCGCCGATGACGGCGGTGAGGTCGAACCCCCTCCCTCCCTCTTTCCTTCTCCCTTTCTTAGTTTTGGGTTCCAAAATCGGGTCTACGTACTCGAGATCCATTAGGATCCGGGTCTAGTACTTCAAGTATGGACCCATCGGATATTCGAGTTTGGATCCAATATCAATAATTAAAATTAGATCCAAATCTGAATATCCAGATTTCAATCCAAACTCGATCCATTGATAGGTCTAGTCCAGTGATTAATAAATAATACTATAAAATTAAAATAAAAAATATACCTACTGATAAGTGGTAAAAATATACTAATAAAAGTATTAAATTATAAAATAAATTAATCTATTTCTTTAGATATTGATACTTTTATTAATCTTATGTAGGAAAGAAGGCCAGCAATATGAAGATCTTATTTTTTTGATTCAGATGAAATAAATTTCAGGCAAAATGAACTTCAAACGAGTCCAGAATTGAATTTCAAAAAAAAAAAAAAAATGTCGACGCACGTCAGGATGACGTCAGTATTTTTTGCGGGGCACGATGGACCATCTGAAGGATATTTCAGGAATTTCACAGTAAGAGGCGCGCTCTGATTGGCTGAAGAACGTGGCGGTCCATGCAACACCGGACTCGCGCATGGTCTATGGAGGGCAATTTAGGAATTTTGTCTGATCCAACGGGCGGCATTCATTGAAACTCAATCGGACGGCCGAAATGAAGACACTGATGGACGGCATCCGTAGCTCCCGATCGAGATCCAATGGTTGAGATTCATTTCGAAGTTAAACTATAGATCAGAAGGCTTATTTCTACATGATCGGACGGCCCAGATTAAATCTAAAGGTTGATCCAATGGCTGACATTAAATCTGACTTGATCTAGGTTATTTTAAGGGATTTTTGAGTGGTTTTTGGATCGTTTGATCAACATCTAATGGCCAGAATTATCCAGATCTTAATTTGAGTTGTTTTGGGAGTCTTAAACCTAGTTTTTGATGGATTTTGGGGGGAAATCAAACTCTTTATCTATAAAAAGAGTTTGTTGTCATGAAAAAAAAAATCAAAGAGAGAGATAGAGAGAGATGGGGAGAAAGAGAGAAATAGAAAGAGAGAGAGAAAGAGAGAGGAGAGAGATAAGAGTGATTTGTAAAAAATAAAAAAGGTTTTTGATTTTTTTTTATTTCTTTCGACGATCAAGACATCGATTAAGGAGCCTCTTCTTCTTCGCCAAGTTCTCCACATCAAGAGTAGCAGACAATCAATTTCAGCAATCAAACAGTCTAATTTCTCTATGCTTTTTATTTTATTTGCTATTTTTGAACTTGTTATCATGAACTAAATTTTATTTTACTAAGGCTAAGGTGTAGCCACTCTTTTGATGCAATATTCAGTATGACTTATTTTTAAATTTTATTCATGAGGAGTATATAAATCTGATCTTAATGCTTTTAGATTACTGGCCATCTTCTAATTGATCTGATGAACATAGATGTTACGGACCAAGTACATCTATGTTAATGCTTCTTGATTATATACCTTGTATTATGAATCAAATTAGAATTCATATGCATGCGAAAATTTTAGTGCGCTTTGGACGCAGCGTATTTTAATTAGAGGGTTTCACAAAACCTAATGCATTAATATTTATTTAAATTACACCTGGACCAAAGGATAATTAATAAATATTAATAGTTTTGCTATGCCTGGACCAAAGGGTAGTGAATAAATTAGGAGACTCCACCGTCACATGAAATAAAATTAATCTAAAAATCTGAATATTGTATTGACTGAGTTGGTGAACCGATTGCCTTAGTAATCCATTGCTCTTGAGTTTAAAACCCTAATAATTTACACTCTCTCTATTTAATTAAAAACTTTTAATTATTTTTTTTTTTTATTTTCTTTAATTTCTTATTCTCATAAATCGATCTTCTAAATAAAGCATAGGAAAGAGCTTTTCAGTACTTATTTTCCAATCCTCTAGGGACGATACTCTACTCATTCACTTTATTACTTGATCGACTGGTGCACTTGCCATAGCTATAAATTAGCACGCATCAAGTTTTTGGCACCGTTGCCGGGGATTGTGTCTAAAATAATATTGAAATTTTGATCCTAGCTTTACTTTAGAAATTTATTTTTAATTTTTATTATTAAAAAAAAAAAATTTTAGTGCATGACACGTACTGGACATAGTAACTTACTACCTTTAGATCCAAAAAATTGAAAGAACTATTAGAAGACTACAACAAGAGAGAAACATGGCAGCTGAAGATCCTAACGACATCAATCTAGGATTGGATATGGCGACTGAAGGACAGCATGAAGCTATTCGATCCAGTACATCATCCATTAAATGATTACATCACACCATCTATAGCCGATGCAGCTTCGAGCATCAGGAGACCGCCTGTACGAGCAAACAACTTTGAAATAAAATCGGCGATGATCCAGATGATTCAATCAACTGTCCAATTCAGTGGACACATGCATGATGATCCGAATGCCCATATTTCTAATTTTCTTGAACTTTGTGATACTTTTAAAATTAATGGGGTGTCGGATGATGCTATTAGATTAAGGTTATTTCCTTTCTCTTTATGGGACAAAGCTAAGAGTTGGCTTCATTCTCTTCCTGCAGGTTCTATCACAACTTGGGATGTCCTAGCCCAAAAATTCTTAGCCAAGTACTTTCCACCTTCCAAGACTGCTAAGATGCGCAACGATATCACTTCTTTTATGCAGATGGACATGGAGACACTATATGAGGCTTGGGAGCATTTTAAGAAACTGCTGAGAAGATGTCCACATCATCAACTACCCCTATGGCTTCAGGTACAAACTTTCTATAATGGTTTATCTCCTACTAATCATTCTATGATTGATGCAGCAGCAGGAGGAACCATTAATCAAAAAATGGAGGAAGAAGCTTTCGATCTGATCGATGAGATGGCATCAAATAGCTATCAATGGCAGACAGAACGTATGATGCCAAAAAGACTAGCAGCTGTGCAGGGAGTAGATTGCGTGCCAACCTTACTAGCTGAAATTGCAGCCCTTAGAGCCGAAGTCAACAACTTAAAGGGAACAGCTATGCATGTTCAGAGCATTACTTGTGACCTATGTGGAGGAGGACATGATACGAGCAATTGCCAGACAGGTAATCCTTTTGCTAAAACAACTGATACAGCTAATTATATTGGTAATTTTTTTCAGGCCGCAACAAAACAATCCCTACTCCAACACATACAATCAAGGGTGGAGGCAGCACCCAAATTTCTCATGGAGCAATCAAAATGCAGCACAACAGCCACCCCCGGATTCCAAGTACCTGAAAAGAAGTCCAACATGGAAGAGCTGATGGTCAAATTTATGCAAAACCAAGAAGCAACTATAAAAAATTTGGAAGCCAAACTTAGGCAGGACCAAACAGCAGCAATTCGAAACTTGGAGATGCAAATAGGTCAAATGGCTAAGATAATCTCCGAGAGACCTCAAGGATCCTTGCCAAGCAATACAGGAGACAAATCCAAGGGAGCAAGTCAATGCTATCACCCTAAGAAGTGGTACAAAGCTGGAGGAGCCACATCAGAAGAATGAGACTGAAGAGCCAACTATAAATAAGGAACCATCAACTAAAATTCGTCAGTCACCAAAACAACCAGCAGATGGATGGTCTCCAGGTATACGATTTGCTGATCCAAATGTGAAGCCCTACGTGCCGCCACTACCATTCCCAGAGAGACAAATACAGCATCCAGATAAGGAATTTTCTAACTTTTTCAAAATTTTAAAGAATTTACATATTAATATTCCTTTTGTAGATGCTATTACTCAAATGCCCAGGTATGCCAAGTTTCTCAAAGAAATCTTAACAAATAAGAAAAAGCTGAAGGAGCATGAGAGAATAAATTTGAATGAAGAATGCTCAGCAATACTTCAAAATAAATTACCACAGAAGTTAAAAGATCCAGGGAGTTTTACTATCCCCTTGCATTATTGGTGATTGTAGTTTTGATAAAGTTTTATGTGATTTAGGAGCAAGCATTAATCTCATGCCTTTTTCTATTTTCAGGAAGCTGGGTCTAGGAGAACCAAAGCCTACCACTATTACTCTTCAATTAGCCGACAGATCCATCAAATATCCAAGAGGTATAGTGGAGGATGTCTTGGTAAAGGTAAACAAGTTTATTTTTCCTGTTGATTTTATTGTTCTTGATATGGAAGAAGATTATGATGTACCCCTTATTTTAGGGAGACCCTTTTTAGCTACTGGAGGAGCTTTAATAGATGTTCAACAAGAAAAATTAATTCTTAGAGTCCAAGACAAACAAGTTACTTTTAATGTTTTCAAAGATACTAAACAAACTGATGATAATCAAACTTATTTTCTAATTGATATTATTGACAATCCATTATATGAGAATTCTATAGAAAATAGGTTTGAGACTATAAAAGCGAGCAATGTCAAATTGAAAGAAAACTCGATCAAACATGAAAGTATTTCAATTAAAGTGGCATCAGATTGATCCACTTTAGAACTCAAAGAAAGTCAAGCTGAAGACTATAAATCAGAACTACTAGATATGTTATTTCTTTTCTTTTTAGTTTTGATCATTTTTATTTTCTTTTATTTTTTAATAATTTATTGTTGCTCTTTTACTGCTCTGGTGTGTATGTTTAATTTTGCAGAAAAATCAATGAGAGCTCAAGCAAAATTTCAAAGCTCCAAAGAGCCAGACTGAACCAAATCAGGTGTACTCCTTCCTATCCTTTATTGCACCCTTTATTTTTCTTTCTTCTTTAAGACAATGTAGAATAAGTTTAAAAAAAAAAAAAAAACCATGTGTCAAGAAGAAAATCTTGAGTAAGATAAACTGGATAAGTGATAAAAGATAGAATTATTGCTAATGAATGTAATGAGTTAAAGAAGTAGATTAGTTGGTCAACTTTTAGCAGCCTACTTAGATCATTAAAAGACTATTAGCACTTTTTATTGCACATGCACACTAACAAGACAAAGTAGGTATTGATTATAAGACCAACTGGGGATTCAATTATCACTGAAAATTGATAATTAATATACATTCTAATCAAAGAAACTTAAATTTAAGGAAAGAGCTATCTGCCTATAAATAAAGTGCAAAAGACAGAGTATATGTGGATTGCCCAAAGCCTAGTAACTAGGTCTCTGCACCTAGGTCAAGTGTGAAAATTCACGTAAAACGATGAAGGAAAGGCTAGGATGCTCAGCACAGTAAAAAAAAAAAAAGAAGAAGAAAAAGGCAGTGTGAAAGCTACCTTAATTCATTAGTATAAAATTGAGAATGTATAAAAAAATTGACCAAAATAGGTGATAAGAGAAGATATTTTTGTTCTTTTAATTTAATACTGAAATGCTAAAGTTAGTCATCACGAACATAAATGCTATAGATCTTTGATGTACTCTAAGAAAGTTTTTAATTATATTGACTGAAAAATTTGCTTCTGAAGCTCAATGCTTAGTTAGCAGTATTTTCTAAACTTTTTGACCTTTAATCCTAGATTTTATCTTTGTTGATGGATAATCTTATTTGAAACATGGTATTAAATAAAACATTGCTAAGGGACTAGCAATGACTAAGTTGGGGGGTGTGATAAGTGGTAAAAATATACTAATAAAAGTATTAAATTATAAAATAAATTAATCTATTTTTTAGAAATTGATACTTTTATTAATCTTATATAGGAAAGAAGGCCACCAATGTGAAGATCTTATTTTTCTGAAGTTCAGACGAAATAAATTTTAGGCAAGTAAAATGGACTTCAAACGAGCCCAAAATTGAATTTCAAAAAAAAAAAAATCGTTGAAATCGGCAGAAAAATTGGCGCTCGCTCGTTCCAACCATGCTCATACCAACCACTGACACCATGCTTAAGCTGAGTTGACGTCAGCATTTTTCGTCGCGCATGGTGGACCACTATCTGAAGGGCATTTCAAGGAATTTCACCGCAGAGAAGTGCACTCTGAATTGGCTGAAAGAACACGACGGGTCCATGCAACGCCGGGCTCGTGCATGATCCACAGAGGGTAATCTAGGAATTCTACCTGATCCAATGGGCGGCATTCACTGAAACTTTGATCGAACGGGTGGGATGAAGGTGCTGGATGGATGGCATCCATGCAGCAACCGAGTCGAAGATCCAATGGCTGAAGGCGATTCATCCCAAAGTTTTAAACTATAGGCTCAGAAGGCTTATTTCAGATACTGATCGGACGGCCCAGATTAATCTATTTAAGGAGTTGATCCAATGGCTTGTTGCATTTAATCCGACTTGGATCTAGGATTATTTTAAAGCAAATTTTGAGTGGTTTTTGGCCCATTTGATTGATCAACATCCAACGGCCAGAATTACCCAGATCTTAATTTGAGTTGTTTTGGGAGTCTTAAACCTAGTTTTTGATGATTTTGGGGGGAAATCAAACTCTTTATCTATAAAAAGAGTTTGTTGTCGTGAAAAAAAAAATTAGAGAGAGAAATAGAGAGAGATGGGGAGAAAGAGAGAAATAGAAAGAGAGAGAGAGGAGAGAGATAAGAGTGATTTATGAAAAATAAAAAAGGTTTTTGATTTTTTATTTCTTTTCGAACGAATCAAGACATCGATCAAGGAGCCTCTTCTTCTTCACCAAGTTCTCCACATCCAAGAGCAATGGACAATCAATTTCAGCAATCAATCAGTCTAATTTCTCTATACTTTTTATTTTATTTGCTATTTTTCAACTTGTTATTATGAACTAAATTTTATTTTACTAAGGCTAAGGTGTAGCCACTCTTTTGATGCAATATTCAGTATGATTATTTTTATTTTTAAATTTTATTCATGAGGAGTATATAAATCTGATCTTAATGCTTTTAGATTACTGGCCATCTTCTAATTGATCTGATGAACATAGATGTTACGGACCAAGTACATCTATGTTAATTGCTTCTTGATTATATACCTTGTATTATGAATCAAATTAGAATTCATATGCATGCAGGAAAATTTTAGTGCGCTTTGGATGCAGCGTATTTTAATTAGAGGTTTCACAAAACTTAATGCATTAATATTTATTTAAATTACACCTGGACCAAAGGATAATTAATAAATATTAATAGTTTTGCTATGCCTGGACCAAAGGATAGTGAATAAATTAGGAGACTCCACCGTCACATGAAATAAAATTAATCTAATAATCTGAATATTGTATTGACTGAGTTGGTGAACCGATTGCCTTAGTAATCCATTGCTCTTTAAGTTTAAAACCCTAATAATTACACTCTCTCTATTTAATTAAAAACTTTTTAATTATTTTTTTTATTTTTTATTTTCTTTAATTTTTTATTCTCATAAATCGATCTTCTAAATAAAGCATAGGAAAGAGCTTTTCAGTATTTATTTTCCAATCCTCTAAGGACGATACTCTACTCATTCACTTTATTACTTGATTGACTGGTACACTTGCCATAGCTATAAATTAGGATGCATCACCTATGAAGAGAGGGTGCACAAGTGTGAGTCTCGGCAAGGCATTGGGAAGACGCATTCTAAGTTACCTACCAATATAGCAAGATGTGAGATAGAGAAGAAGGAGAGAGAAAAGAGAAAGAGGAGAGAGGGAGAGGGGCCGAAGGACATGATGGGGAGCAGGGGATGGGAGGGGGTGTCGACGAGGTGGAGGGCGGGTGGGTGGTATGGTGGGTAGGGAGGGGAGCGGGCGGCGCAGTCGGGATGGGAGTCTCACCAAGGACGAAGAGGAGGGGAGAGAGAGAGCGCACGCATGGGAGGAAAAAAAATTAGAAAATTTTAACCTAATCTATAGCAATAATTTTCGAACTGCTATCGTAGATCTATAGCAACGGTTATGGTAAACCACTATAATAGATCTACAACAGCGGTTTATAACCGCTACCATAGATCTATAGCAGTAATTTTTAGTAACCACTGCCATAGATTATAAATATATTTTTATTTTTTTTAAATATTATATAATTTTAAAATTTAATGCTCATCTTCACTGTTCATTATCTAAATAGTTATCATTAGAGTATCATCACAAAAGATCACCTCGATCCGATAGCCCTAGCTTCATCGATTAGAAAAATTTAATTTTGACGATCATGAATGATGATGCAATGAATGATAGATGGAGATCTCCGATCGGTCCAAAAATCTGCAATGATGATCTCGATGATATTTATAGTATACTATCAAAGTTTTACTTCAATTGAATATCATTATTATGGTTAATTTAGTATGAAATAATTTCGGCCATTAAATTAGAAACAAGCGATCAAAGGGCTAAACGGCATTCGATTATGAGATAATTTTTTAGTTAAATAATTTTTACTATAATTTTAATTATTTTATATGGTGATGATAGTAAAATTTAAATCATTTTTATATAAACTATTCACATTAATCAGATATTGCAAAAGCATGAGCATATATATAACAACCAATAGAGTTTAAGAATGATTATCAGGCGACGTATAGTTTTAGATCATTCTTAGTCTCATGAGTTAAATTTTATAATCATCATCATAAAAAATGATTAAAATAGTAGTCAAGATCATTTATTAAAAAAATTATCTCGTAATCGGACATCATTTGATCCTTTGATCACACATTTATTATTTAACGACCGAAATTAACCTATACTAAATTGACTAAGATAATGATATCCGATTGAAGTAAAATTTTGATAGTATGCTACAAACATAACTAAGATCATCATTGTAGGTTTTCAAACTTATCGGAGGTCTCCATCTATCAAATCATTGCATCATCATTCATGGTTGTCGAAATCAAAATTTTTTGATCGATGAAGCTAGGACCATCAGATCGAGGTGATCTTTTGTGATGATACTCTAATGATAATTATTTAGATAATAAATGATGAAGATGGGCATTAAATTTTAAAATTATATATTATTTAAAAAAATAAAAAAATATATATATATTGCAATGGATATAAAAAACCGCTACCATAGATCGATGTATAGTAATGATTACAAGAAACCACTGCTATAGGTCCGACATATAGCAGTGGTTACAAGAAACTGCTATTATATATCAGACATATGGTAGTGATTACAAAAAATTGCTGCCATAGGTCGGACTATGGCAGCGGTTTGTTGTAACTGCTACTATAGGTCGGACCTATAACAGCGATTTTTTGTAACCACTATCGTAGATTCTATTACAGTGATTTCAAAAATTGCTGCCATAGTATGCACTATCATAGGCTCTTTTTGTAGTAGTGATGAAATACGAGACTTGGAAGGATGAGAGAAGATGTCGCAAAGTGAAATTCCAATTATCATAGGAGATTTTTTTAAGCAAGTCTTTGGTCAGAGTGGACATAGCCTATGATGGAAGTGAAATTGAGTAGTCTGGCTCGACTCTCATGTTAGTCCATCCATGAGACAGCAGGCATGACCCAGGGCATGAGGGCAAGATGGATCAAAGGCTTTTAAAGATAGGTAGAGATCGAATATCAAGTAGAGATGAAGATTATTGAGAAAAATACCTTAAGATTTGGCCCATAATAAGCCTAGAATAAGGTCCAAGATGATGAGTGGAGTCCAACGAGCCTAAGAATAGCCTAAACGGAGTCAAGATGGAGAAGTTACGCATGAAAGAAGGTTAGAATGGGATAGCACGGCCTTGAGCCCATCGAAGGGGCCCATAGGTGGCATCGATTGATGACAACGCGGCCCAGACTAGTAGTGCATGATGGTGCTGGGCCAACCATGCACTGGGCAAGCCAGGCACACGAGCACATGCGAGGGTGCGCACAGGCCACGTGGACACCCATCTCATGCAATGGAGTGCGGTCCATGGTGGATCACCGACTCATGAGTTCTTGCATGGATTGGAACCCAATTTTTCCAACCATTTCACATGGTCCATGACATTATTTCATGTATTGATCATGATTCGATGGCTCAGAGAGGAGCCGATCATGATCGAATGGCTAAGACTTGATCGGACTGATTTGGGAGTGTTTTTGCATGATCCAAAGGCTCAAGAGGGAGCTGATCATGATCAAATGGCTCAGAAGCAATCTAAGCTTGATCATAAGGCTATGTGTGTGATTTGATAGCTCAAGAGGGAGCCGATCATGATCAGATGATCTAGAATTAATCTTAGATGTGTTTAGAATTGGGTTTCCTGCTGAAATACTATTTTTGAATTTTTGAGGTCTATATAACTTTGATTGATAAATTATTTATTGTGCCAGAAAGCTGGTGACATCTTAGAGGTGCTGAAAAGCTTCTTAAGAGATTTTAGAGAGCTTTTATAAGAATTTTGAAACTTCTTATTGAGAAACTCTTATACAAGAGTTGAGTGATAAGTTTCTCTTATATTTGTTGATTTTTTTATCTCTCATAGTAAAGTTTGCATACCCCGAGAAGGTAAACATTAGTCTAATCCACGTATACTTGATTGTGTGCTTGCTTGTCTTATATTCTTCTTTCTTTCTCTAGCGGTATCCATACGTGATTGAGTGCAATGCAAATGGTATCAAGAAGGTCCTGCGGTTGTCGTGTCCTAGCCAGACATCCATAATAATCAATATCAAATTGAGTTGATACTCCAGCAATTAGTATCAGAGCAAATTAATACCATAATAGTATATGTCAAAGTTGCTCACCAACATGCTATTTCTTTGGAGGCAATTCTACTTGTTTTGGATATCAACTAGCTCTGGTACCACTTATTGTGGATGTCTAGCTAGGATACCACCACCTCAGGATCTGGTACCCTTTTATTGGTAACAGAAAGAAAGAAGAAATAAAATAAGAACATAATTAGGTATGTGGATTAGCCCAAGTGCTAGCTCCATGGGGCATGCAAGCTTCACTATGAAAGAGAAAATCAAGTACAAGAGAAGAATATTCATTCTCAACTCACCGTACACAAACCTCTCTCAACTAAAAGCTACCCTCACAAAAGCTTTCTTAGAATCCCAAAGGAGACCCTCTCATAGGCCTGCCAGTATCAAGGTCCTCGACGCCCTTGGATACTTCCTATGAAAGTTGCTACATGATGCCTTACAACCAGTCACACGATCATTGCCTTGCTCTGTCTGATGCTCTACTCTACCTCGATACTCTATCTACATCTGCTCTACGGGCTGCATGTGCTTGGTACTCTACCAAGCTCCTATCGATGGCTACCAGAGCCTCTCTATGCTTCTTCATGCTCTACTTCATCTCAGGCCTTTAAATAGGCTGAGAATCTTCACATCAGCTACCACGAGAGTCCTAACATAACTCTATCTCCCAATATGAGTCCAACAAGACTCTGATCGTGTCCACAGCCTTTAGATCATGACCATAGCCCTTCGTGACTGCTAGATCCTATGGTCCATGTGCAACTCCCATAGACCGCTTGAATAAATCATAATCTGAGTCCAAACAGAAAACTCTATCCTATTCTAATTGCTTCCATCGAACTGGCTCTATCAAAGATCAAGCTAGCTCGACTGCGTCTCATCTGAACACCTATTTTCTATCTACTTGAATGGGCTAGCTCGACTGCGATTCGAGCCAGCTTGATCTCAGCTCGAGTCGACTTGATCCATATCTGAGCCAGCCTGACTACTGTGCTGATGTTGATTTTTCTCAACTATGGATCAAACTCGAGGTGTCAAATCATAACAATATTCATCTCGACTCGATATTCGACCTCCATCTAACTTTGAGAGCTTTTGGATCCTCTCACCTCCATGCCCTAAGGCAATCACCTACTACTCATGGATGGAAAAACATGAGAATTGAGCTAGGCCACTTGATCCCATCTCCGTCATGTGCCATGCTCCACCTGACTCGAGATCTACTCGGGGTAGCATTCTGGTGACATCACTCATCCTCCTGAGACTCTTGTCTCATGTCCGATCCATCTCCACCTAGAGCTCCACCTCACATTGGGCTCCTGCTGGCATCTTCCATGTAGATAGCTCCTTATAAAAGAGAGCATCAATTAACCCTTCATAGTTGATCTCCATCTTGATTGCACCTATCTTCTCTATTTTTAATCTTGATCACCACCACCATAACCTATCCCAGTATCGAACCTAGCTCTAATACCAAATTGTTAGGGATATCAACTAGCTCTGATACCACTTATTATGGATGTTTGGCTTGGACACCACCATCTTAGGATCCAGTACCCTTTTGTTGATAGTAGGAAGAAAGAAAAAAATAAAATAAGAACACAATCAGATACGTGAATTAGCCCATGTGCTAGTTCCACGGGGCATGCAAGCTTCACTATGAAAGAGAAAATCAAGTACAAGAGAAGAACACCTACTTTCGACTCATTATACATAAATCTTTCTTAACTAGAAGCTATCCTCCTAAAAGCTCTCTCAAAATTCCTAAAAAGACCCTCTTATAGACTTGCCAGTACTAAGGTCCTCGATGCCTTTGGATGCTTCCTATGAAAGTTGCTACATCATACCTTACGGCCACTCACACAACCATTGCCTCACTCTGCCTGATGCTCTGCTCTATCTCGATACTCTACCTGCATCTACTCTATGGGCTGCATATGCTCGATGCTTTACTAAGCTCCTCTCGATGACTGCCAAAGCCTCTCTGTGCTTCTACATGCATCATAGCTTCTCAGGCCTTTAAATAGGCTGAGAATCTTCACATCAGCTACCACGGGAGTCCTAACATGACTCTATCTCCCAATATGAGTCCAACAAGATTTTGACCACATCCATAGCCTTCAGATCATGATCACTGCCCTTCGTGGCTGCTAGATCCTATGGTCCACATGTAAGTCCCGTAGATCCCTTAGATAAATCATAATTTGAGTCCAAATAGAAAATCCCGTCCTATTCTATTCACCTCCATCAAGCTGGCTCTATCAGAGATCGAGCTAGCTTGATTGCATCTCATGCAAACACCTATTTTCTATCTACCTGAGAGGATTGGCTCGACTATGGTTCGAGCTAGCTCAATCTCAACTCAAGCCAGCTCGACCCATATCCAAGCTGGCCCGACTGCTGTGCTGATGCTAATTCTCCTCTACTATGGATCGAATTCAAGGCATCAAATCCTAACACTACTAGCTATGGATGGATGAAGGACAGAGCATGCAAGAGTATGTATCCAACTTTTAGAAGATCCTCATCGACCTCTTTAGTATTGATGAAAAAGTTAAGGAGAAGACCAGAGCGTTGGTCTTGCTGTCATTGCTTCCACCTTCTTTTGAGTTTTTGGTGACTACACTTCTTATAGATAAGAGCACCATCAAGATGGAAGAGGTAACTTCTGCACTACTCCAGAATGAGATACTCAAGCAAGAGAATGGAGCCTCAAGTTCATATGGCAACTCGACCCTAATGGTGACTAAAGATGATGGCGGCAGAAGATGGAGCGGAAGAAGATCATGAGGTGGATAGTCCAAGTTCAAGATGAGAGATCAAAGCAAGATCAGGTGCTACCAATATGACAAGTTAGGGCATCGAGTCAAGAATTATCCATAACTCAAAGATCAGATGCATGCTACTATGGCGATGGTTCATAGTGATACAAAAGGTAGTGATGATGTTCTTCTAGTAATTGATGAGATATCTACTTCTTTCTCTTAGTAGATTATGCATTCTACTTATTTTCATCATGTATGTGTAGGATTTGGTGTGGTGCTCCTAAGCCTTAGAAGGCCAGGAGGAGCCAGGATGTTGTCTCCGAGAGACTAGGATGGATGTGAGTCCTAGAGCTAGGATAGGAGTTGTCCTTGGAGAAGGTGGTGTGTAGACCTGCACGAACTCGAGGTTCAGGTGTGAGGACCTTGAGGGACTTGGTAGGTGCTCCAAAAATCTGGGATACAAGATGGAGCAAGAAATCAAAGCCAAAAGAAGAATCAACCAAGACAAGGGGTAGACACAAAGACGAGTTGGCTTGATATGCAGTCGAGCCAGCTCAGACTAAGATCGAGCCAGCTTGGGGTGTAGTCGAGCTGGCTATCTCAAGCAGACAAAAAATAGGATTTGGATGAGACACAGCCAAGCCAGCTTGGTGTTAGATATATGTGCCCTAGAAGCCAGAATTGACTGACACTTGTAATATACTTCTAGGGGCAAAATTATAATTTTAACTAATATCAATAAAATGAGTTATTCTCTATCACATATCTGTATTTAGTATCTATGATACATCCTTTGAGTTAATGATAATGATAATTTATATTTTCAAGAGTTGAAAATTTAAGACATGAATAATCATTGTTAACTCATAAAATGCTCCCGACCATAGGATCATCATGAGGATGGTGATTGATCCGAAAGGTTGGTGTACAATCACTTCTATTTAGTAGATGAGTCTTGAGTCTATGATGTGGAGACATCAGAGTGAGAGTATAGGTACTCGTTAGAGAACGAGGGCACTAAGCGTGACCACCTCGAGTAGTCATTAGAAAGTCTACCTTCTCGTCAATGACCGACTCGATGCTGCAATAGTATGTCTAGTTCTTTGATCTGAGATGCATCAGCAGTTCATCTTGAGGGTGTTATAGTTTGACTACACCATTACTCAATCTCCTAGCCATTCGGAACCCTGAGGTGTATGTTGGCTATAGCATGTTCATTGTAGGAACTGGATTGCATCAAGATGGAATCTATCTACCTCGGTGGTAGAGGAGCAGCCCTATGATGATCATGAGAATCAAGTCCAGAAGCCCATGGCCATGGCAGAGTGAAATAATAGAAAGAATTTCTATTTAGATTTTCACATCGGACTTGAATCGAATGATTATCATATGACAGAAACTAGGGTTTGACGAGTTCACCTTAACCCTAATCTGATCGGGGCTCAAGATAGAAGAACTTAATCACACAGGTAGCTACACCAAGAGGTTCGCATTCAGCTCTAATGGATTGCCACCATATACTGCTAGGTGTCACTGGTGGATTTTGGAGAGCAATTAGAATGATTTAAATGATCGATCATTCTAACTGTTCGAATCAGAAGAGTTCTGATCCATCGAAAGGAGTTTCGATGATGTCGATGATAGAGATCATGACATATCCCATTACCATATAGAACTAAACCTAACTGGGTCACACAAATAAGAGTTTGAATCTGATGATCATCAATTGAACTGATCTAGTTCAATTAATCTGAATGAGATTCAATTAGGTTCAAGAAAATCGTGCTAGCACTCGATTGAACCTAACATTCTTCTTTTACTATCATAAATAAGTTGTCCTGTCTGAGCCAAAGGAGTTTGTACTCAATCAGAGGCCTTCATATGGTCTGACTGGAGATTGTCCAAGTCAAAAGAGGTTGTCTTATTTTGTAAGACATTACCTGCCATTTTTGGTCACCTGCCATTTCTCGTTCTTTGACTTTGGTCAAAAGTCTATCTTTGACTGGTCAAATGTTGACCATTGACACTTTGACTTCTGTCCACATGTCACACATCTATTGGAGAGCTGGTGGGGGCCTGTCCTCCTGCCAGAACCTGGCAAGAAAGAGGCGCATGCCACCCTTGGCGTGTGCCCAAGTTGGAGGCGCCCAGGAGTCCCTGTTGGACAGGGACTCCATCTCCTTTTTGGATTTCAATTAGAGTTCTCCTAAGAACGAACTTTGACTGATCTTAGATGCCATCTAAGGAGGAATCCAGGGGACTCTATTCTCACCAATCAGATTTAGATCTGATTTCAT
>QRFJ01005527.1:0-37407 GCA_006176705.1 Cocos nucifera | reverse complement strand
AATACGAAGCCTATCATTCATAATCACTTAAAATCCATCTTAGTAAAACATAAAGATTTAATTTCATCATTTATCAAGTAATTAAACCAATATAGGTCCAGAGCATCTAAATCCAAAAAAAAAAAACTAAACCCATATCTCAAATTAATAAATAGACAACCATAAGTTCATGATCAGACTAAAGTTCAGTTACAAAATTTTCAAGCTTGCTATGAAGATCTCCAAGCGTAGGCCCTTCATCGTTCTTAATCTTAATCCTCTGTAAAAGAAAAAGAAAAACAAAAAGGGTATGAGCTACACTTGCTCAGTAAGTAAAACCTACATTTCCTTACTGGACCAAGCATAAGTTTTTCCATGACAATGTATCGTTTAGAAAATAACATATATTGCAAATAAAATATTTCATAGAGCATAATATAAAACAAGTCATAAATCAATCATGCATGCATAAATCATGAAATTTTATAAATATAATTTTTAAACCATTCTTGATCATATCTTCATATCATGTTTTAAAATCTTGCTCATAGATATTCGTGCTAAGGTCACTATTGTACCCATGATAGGGCCATGTTTCTTAATCGACAAGATTCTTGTTTCTTGTGCCAACTTGGAATCCATTGGTGGGGCCATGTTTTTTGTGGATGCTAGTTCTGGATGTCGACTTTCCCATAGGGATTCGTTCATAGCTATCTGAGAGCTTTTCAAATCCTTATTGTTAGATATATGTGCCCTAGAAGCCAGAATTGGCTGACACTTGTAATACACTTCTGGGGGCAAAATTATAATTTTGACTATAATTAATGAAATGGGTTATTTTCTATCACAAATGTGTATTTAGTGTCTGTGATACATCCTTTGAGTTAATGGTAATGATAATTCATATTTTCAAGAGTTGAAAATTTAAGACATGAATAATCATTATTAACTCATAAACAGCTCCCGACCATAGGATCATCACGAGGATGGTGATTAATCCGGAAGGTTGGTGTACGATCGCTTCTCTTTAGTAGATGAGTCTTGAGTCTACGGTGTGGAGACACCGGAGCGAGAGTACAGGTACTCATTAGAGAACGAGGGCACTGAGCGTGACCACCTCGAGTAGTCATTAGGAAGTCTACCTTCTCGTCAATGACTGACTCGATGCTGCAGTAGTGTGTCTGGTTCTTTGACCTGAGATGCATCGGCAGTTCACCTTGAGGGTGTTATAGTTTGACTACACCATTACTCGGTCTCCTAGCCATATGGAACCCTGAGGTGTATGTTGGCTATGAGCATGTTCATTGTAGGAACTGGATTGCATCAAGATGGGATCTATCTACCTCGGTGGTAGAGGAGTAGCCCTATGATGATCATGAGAATCAAGTCCAGAAATCCATGGCCATGGTAGAGTGAAATAATAGAAAGAGTTTCTATTTAGATTTTCACATTGGACTCGAATCGAATGATTACATCATATGACAGAGACTAGGGTTTGACGAGTTCACCTTAACCCTAATCTGATCGGGGCTCAAGATAGAAGAACTGAATCACACAGGTAGCTGCACCAAGAGGTTCGCATTCAGCTCTGATGGGTTGCCACCATATACTGCTAGGTGTCACTGGTGGATTTTGGGAGCAATTAGAATGATTTAGATGATCGATCATTCTAGCTGTTCGAATCAGAAGAGTTCTGATCCATCGAAAGGAGTTTCGATGATGTCTATGATAGAGATCATGACATATCCCATTACCATACAGAACTGAACCTAACTGGGTCACACAAACAAGGGTTTGAATCTGGTGATCATCAATTGAACTGAATCTAGTTCAATTGATCTGAATGAGATTCAATTAGGTTCAAGGAAATCGTGCTAGCACTCGATTGAACCTAACGTTCTTCTTTTACTATCACAAATAAGTTGTCCTGACTGAGCCAAAGGAGTTTGTGCTCAATCAGAGGCCTTCATATGGTCTGACTGGAGGTTGTCCAAGTTAGAATAGGTTGTCTTATTTGTAAGACATTACCTGCCATTTTTGGTCACCTGCCATTTCTTGTTCTTTGACTTTGGTCAAAAGTCTACCTTTGACTGGTCAAACGTTGACCATTGACCCTTTGACTTTTGACCACATGTCATGCACCTATTGGAGAGCTGGTGGGGGCCTGTCCCCCTGCCAGAACCTGGCAAGGAGAAGGGCGCACGCCAAGGGTGGCGTGAGCCCAAGTAGGAGGCGCCTAGGAGTCCTTGTTGGACAAGGACTCCACCTTCCTTTTGGATTCCAATCAGAGTTCTACTAAGAATCCAGTTTGACTGGTCTTAGGCGCCCTCTAAGGAGGAATCCAGGGGTCTCTATTCCAACCAATCAGATTTAGATCTGATTTCACAAAGGGTTGTGATTGGTTGAGAGGAAGAGGAGTTGGATCACAAGAGGTCTATAAATAAGACCCTGCGCCCAACCCTAATGAAAGGAAATTAGACACGCCCCAAGGCTGCCTCTCCCCTCCTTCTCCACGCCATAGTCTCTTCTCCCCTTGCTCTCCACGTCCAAAAGAGTTTTGGACTTAGGTTGGTGCGATTCAGATCAAGGAAAGGCGATCAAAAGCAAGAAGGCTGCGCTGCTGCAAAAGGACGACTGCAGATCTTCAAAAGAGTTTTGAAGATCCTCCAGATCAGATCCAGATCTGATTTTTGGAGGTATGATAGAGAAGAAGAGGATCTCCAGATCCAACCCGAGTGGATACCGGTAGAGGCCAGGCGCTTGCGTGGCTAGATCCAGAACCTTCCGCTGCAATCAGGATCATCTACAGGGTAATAGGATTACCCAAATCAGGTAAATTAAATTTGATTTAATTTATCTTATTTTATTTTATTTATTAAAATAATAAGAATCAGATCTGAAATATATCAAGATCTGATTGAGATCAAGAGAAAATTTTTGAAATATATCTCTTAATCTGATCAGATCTGGACGAACCTGGACCGGAAAATCAGGATTTCCCTTCACTTATATCTTTTTCTTAAAACATACATATACTTAGATAAAATTCATGCATTATAAAATATGTCATTTTTATAAAACATGTTCATAAAAGCGATGATCATAATAAAACATAATTTTCATACTTCATATGTCGATCCTTATTTTATGAAAAACATGAATTTATAGCAACAGTTCATTTGCATAAAAAGATATGGTAAATTTGAAATAAGTAAGGAACGTAAGATTCCACTTACCTTGATTGCCCTAGATCTTTAGACTTCAAAGATGATCCTATTTAAAATATCGAAAACATGATTAATTTTCTATTTGATGAATTCAATATGATTAAATCATATGGAATGAGGATTGTTGGTTGGATGTGTCGGACCATCCGGTCATCAGGGCAATTTAGGGTCTTTAAGCTGAAGGTCAGATTTAAGCGACTCGATTAAAGAATTGTGAAAGACATTGAATCAAAGTCAAGATCGGTCAACAGGATTCATCAATAGTGGATTTCTAAGATACTTGACATGGCCAAAGTGGGGTTAACATATGGCACGGATTTCAAAGAGGCTTTGGATCATCTTATTAGAGTTAACATGAGTTTCTAGAAGATGAAGACATGACTCGGTACAAAATTCATAGGTCTTCTCAGAGAGAAAGTGGAGAGAATCTCTGTATCCGACAAAAGAGGCAATCATGATCAGGATCATCAGGAATCAAATCATGATGATTCAATAGGAATCGTTCATAATGAAAAAGCTATAAATTTCTAGCAAAACTCGGACTGGGATCCGACCTACTGCATGGATTTCAGGGCAATCTTCGGTCATCATAATTTCATCTTAGGTTCAATCTAGGATTCATGAATCAGATAGAGAGAAAGATCCTAGAGAGAGGAGAGAATTTATTTTTTCTTTTTTCTTTTCTTCTTCTCTCTTGGCCGAACAGGGGAGGGCGGGAGCTGTTGGTCGTGATGGCTAGAGGTCGGAAGACTGGTGGTAGATTGCGGCAGTGGGCGGCCGACGGCGGCGGAGCAAGGGACGGCCAGCGACGATGTCTGGATGGGGAGAAATCAAGAAAAAGAAGGGCAAAACAGAGGATTTTCCTTTCGAAGTTTTCCGACCAAATCGATTGCCGGCGGCGGTGCCCAAGGTCAAGGAAAAGAAGGGGAAGAAGGAGAGGAAGAAGAATCGGGGCCTTTCCTTGGTTCCGGTGGCTTCCCTTCTTTGATTTCCGACGAGCACGAATGAGGGGGCCGCGGCTTCAATTAGAAGAAAGGGAGGAGAAGAAGAAGAGACGAGGGCCGGCTTGTCGTGTGTGATCTCTTGAGGGGGAGGGGATCTAATTTGTAGGGCGAAGGGGAGGTCGAATCCTCCCCAAATTTGGTTTTCTTCTTCAGTAATTCGGGTGGAAGAAGACTCCTAATGGAAGTCTTCTTCACCATTTTTCCTTTCTTTCTTTCTTTTCTTTTTATTTTCTTTTGGTTGCTTTAAAATTCATGCGGCCAGTCTTTAAAGGAATCAAGTGATCACATTCTACCCTCCTTACAAAATTTGGAGTCTTCACCATTTTTCCTTTCTTTCTTTCTTTTCTTTTTATTTTCTTTTGGTTGCTTTAAAATTCATGCGGCCAGTCTTTAAAGGAATCAAGTGATCACATTCTACCCTCCTTACAAAAAGTTTCGTCCTCGAAACTTGACATTTTTTTGGGCTTAAACTTTGAAAGTATTTAATTCTTCGTGTCATTCTTTAAACTATCAATTAATCTCCCTTACTTGCTTCATAAAATCTCTATATTAAACAAAATTTTATGGCATTGTAAAACCAGATTCTTTTATCAACAATACATATTTGGTTATCTCGATCTCTTTTTCAAATGAGCACTAATATCTCCACCTTAGATTAATGTATATAATTCTTTGCCCATGAAATGTATTGCTCTTGGCTAACTCTATATATAAATCATGTTTAGCCCAGAGTACTCTAAATGGTTCAGAAGGTGACTTGAGCATCGAACACTCTCCGTGATCTATTATTCTTTTTTACTTTTTCCTTCTTTTTTCTTTCTTTTTTTTTTTAAACCTTCCATGATTTAATGACTAAACTTTTAATCTTAGGAAAATCTCAAGCCCTTACAACCATATGGAGTAACAATGTTGAATCTTGAAAAGAAATGATATCTATATTAAAGCATTGTAGGTTCGAGTCTAACCGAAAGAACCATCAATCCATCAACAATAAACTTGAGATGTCCATCTTAAATCAAGAATCAATAGCATTGTCCTTTCATTATTAATAAAGTCCTTCGTTACTTGGAAATTATTATTTTTCATCATAATATCTTGTGAATCAAAGAATTAATGTTTCTAATCAATTCAGACTATCACAATTCCACTACGTATTTGGATCTAAATTTACCAAATTCTCTAGAGTTATCAGATGAATTTGATAAGAGTATTGTTTTATATCAGAATCTTGAAAGATCTAACCTTTCAAATTTTTGATAGATTACGAGTAAAACCTTTAAAATTTTCAATCCCTTACGATGTCTTCAGCATATCTCATCAAAATTAAATCTTGATCTACCTTCATATTTGAAGTCCTTGCATAAACTCCATGACTCATTTAAAATCTCATAAGTCTAAAACTAATTAAAGTGAGTTAACCCTAGATTCATTCGACAATCAATTAGATAGCTATAACTAACATTTCTTTGTAAAAGAATTAACTCCAACTCCAACAAACTAGAAGATCTCAAGTCAACATTTCTGTGAATAAAATTAAATTGACTATTTCTCCTAGAGCTTTATTCATCACGACCCTTAGCATCCATCAATAAATTGACATAAAATCTTGCTCTTTACATTTTAAAACTCATTTAAGTCTTCAAAAAAAAGTTCGACAATTACAAGATATCTTAGATTAGCTCAGAAATCTAAACTTTGACTCGAAATAATTAAGACATCTTACTATCTCCAACAAACAAAATGAAGATAAGGTAATCCAATCCATAAATAGTAATATAAATTATTCAAGATTTCACCAAAATGTATATATCATACTCTCACAATAAAATCTAATTGACCAATAAAAATAATTAAAATTTTCATTTATATGTGAGTTTCGTATATGATCCTTTTTAGATTCAATGCTTGAAAAAAATATTACTCTTTGTATGATGCAATTCTTCTTTAGGCCTCATCCTAATTTTTTTTTCCAAAATTGCAAGGATCAGTCAATTAACATAAAAAAAAAGTCATCAAGATCTTCATCCATATTGTGTTTAGAGTTTCCAAAATCATAATAATGGAACAGGTATTCTGAACACAACATAATCTATCATTATAACATCGCATATTCAAAGATTACTATCTCTTAAGCTCAGGTCATCCTATTTATTATAATCCAAGATATAACTCATTAGTTATATTATACAATGCCTTTGCGTTGACTATAACCTTTTGCCACTAATCTAGCTTTGAATGTCTCCATATTCTCATCTGCACCAATCTTTCTCTTGTAGATCCATTTACATTCAATAAGTATTATACCTTCTGGTGGATCTACCAAGGTCCAGACTTGGTTTGAGTGCATCGAGTCAATTTCTGACTTCATTGCCTCTAACCATTTCTTGGAGTCGATATCTAATATCGCCTCGTTATAGGTTTTGGGATCATCAACATGAACCCCATTACCTACGAGGAACATTTCCTCTACATCCTCTGAAATAGTACCTAAGTATCTTTCAGAGGGTCGGAAAATCCTTTTCGATCTACGAGGTGGAGGTAGTGAATGGATTGGCTCAACCTGATTTGGTTCCATTAGGTCTTTAGCTCGTTGCTCTTGTGAGACTTTCTCATCGAGCTTGATTTGCTTTCCAATGTTGCTATCTTGAATAAACTATTTTTCAAAAAAGATGGCATGTCTACTCACAATCACATTGTGATCTTCTGGAATGTAAAAATAATGTCCTAATAACTTTTTAGGATATCCTATAAATCAAGCTCTGAAGGACCTAAAGTCTAACTTGTCTGCTTGTTGTCTTTTGACATGAGCCGGACAACCCCAAATTTTGAGATGACTCAGATTTGATTTCTTACTATGCCATATCTCATACGGTGTGGTAGGAACGGTTTTAGAAGGAACCCTATTCAGTAAGTATATTGCAGTTAACAAACAGT
Source organism: Cocos nucifera (assembly GCA_006176705.1). NCBI lineage: Eukaryota > Viridiplantae > Streptophyta > Magnoliopsida > Arecales > Arecaceae > Cocos > Cocos nucifera. Next base: position 30,263 of record QRFJ01005527.1, on the reverse strand, counting down.
ATGCCCAAAGGAAATCAGGGAGGTCTGTGAAGCTCATCATGGATCGGACCATATCTAATAGGGTCCTGTTTCTCCATTCTAAAATCCCGTTGAGTTGAGGTATTTCAGGTGGAGTCCGTTGAGAAACTATGTCATTTTCCTTGAGATAGTCCAGGAATTCCCGACTAAGGTATTCACCTCCTCGATCTGATCGAAGAACCTTAATGGATTTTTCAATTTGCTTTTCTACTTCATGTCTGAATTCTTTGAACTTTTCAAAGGCTTCAGACTTGTGTCTCATAAGATACACATACCCATACCTAGATAAATCATCGGTAAAGGTTATGAAGTAGACTAGGTTGCCTCTAGTCAGCACATCAAATGGGCCGCACACATTAGTATGCACTAGGGCAAGAAGTTCCATGGCCCTTTCCCCATGTCCTACAAAAGGGAGCTTAGTCATTTTGCCATGAAGACAGGATTCATAAATTGGATATGACTCGGAAGTCAACGGACTCAATAGTCCAGTTTTCTCCAATTCGTTAATCCTATCTTTTGCTATATGACTTAGTCTTAGGTGCCATAGATATCTATCATTTGGACTATCCCTAGGTTATTTTATGGTATTCACAATGATCTTGAGCTCAATCCATCCTCCAGCCTGTAGCATCCAATGCCTAATAGACATCGTTGCGTCTTCCCGGTGCAACTGAGCCATTGCAACCAGTCGAGAATAATCAACCCCGGAAGGGCCCGCACATCTACAATGGTGGAAGATCTTGACTTAATCTTTTCTTAGGGAGATTTGATTTAGGTCTCATTAAACTAGACTTGACATTGCCATAACCATTATGACTAACCTAGTGGCATGGGTTAGCTCGGATTATTGACCACCTCAGATCAGAATTGAGTCAACAAACATGGTCAGGTAAGTAAGACCGGTGGAAGGGATATGCCATTAACTCGACAAGAACGCATTTGAGTCGAGTAGCTCTCAATTAAAAATCAGTCGGTCGTATCTGCCAAACTTACCTTAGACACCAAATTATTGAGCCAGAACCAATCGGGTTAGCCTACAATCCAGACTCTAACCACTAAGTCCTAATTAGGTCTTAGCTTGATCGATCACTCACGTGACTCGATCTTGACCCAGACTTAATTCTTTTAGGTTGATCAATTTAAGCACTGTTGATCCCATTTAACCAACTCTTGATTCGGTTTGATCAACCGCTTAGACCTAATTGAGCTACCCAAGCCCGAACCCAATTTTATGAACATATCTTAGATCTAAAAATTCTCAATTTTAGATCTAATATGTTTCATAATCTTAATTCTTAATTAAGTTTAGGATTTATAAACAAAACATGTAAATAAGATCCTAGGGTTTCAGGATCTAGGGTTTTGCAGAAAGTAAGTTTTTCAATTTCTGATTACCAATTTTATGAGATGTCTCGATTCAGAATCGAGAGGTCTCGAAATCTGGCGAGAGGTCTCGTTTTATGTGGATAACCTTCGATGGATTGTTTTGCAACGGGTAGTTTTCACTCCCAATGGCTATTTCAATGCTTCCAACAGCTAGAAATCTCTCTCCAACCATCTCCAAAGGTATTTAAAGGTGGAGAATTAATTGGAAAATAAGATTATGGGTTTTTAGAGAGAAATTATTTTCCAAACCTAAGGGATTCTGTTGCACATCAATAAAAGAGAAAAAGAGAGGGATTTTGCAACGATTTTAAAGGACATTCAAGAGCTATCTTTTACAACTTTTCAAGAATCCTCTCAAGCCTCAAAGAAGAGTTTCCAAGCTTCAAAAGAGCCGATTATTCAACCTCTTCTTCGTGCTCAAAGAGTTTCAACTTTGTTTTTTAATTTTTGTGCTAAAGTTCTTATATTATATTTTTGTTTCTTTACAAGTTTCTTTAGGGGAAAGAAACTTGGGGATTAGGCTCGTCGAAGCTCGAAATTGGACATTATAGGTTTTGGTTGGTGAGCCCGGAAAACCAACTAGGTTGTTAGTGAATTCGAAAAACTAATGATGTTAGGTTTTGGTTGATACTCCTATGAAAACCAACTAGGTTTATTTGTGAGTCTGGAAAACAAACACTGTAATCAAGAGTAGATTATAGTGAAAATCCCAAGAAAAGCTTGGGGAGTGGACGTAGGTGCGGATTGTACCGAACTACTATAAATCTTGGTGTTTGTATTGTGCTCTTTTCTTCTTTTCCTTTGCATACTTTGCATGCTTATAATTCTTACTTGCATCGTTTGATTTTGTTATCTTAATTCCACTGCTTATATTGCATACATTTCATCACACCACTTTGGTTAAAATCAAAGCACATACTTGTTTAGAAAGTAAATTTGATTAAAATTTTATAACCCAATTCACCCCCCCTCTTGGGTTGCTACCTTTGGGCAACAATTGGTATTAGAGTAGATGCTCCTTTATTGATTATTGACCTAATCATCTAAAGCTAATGATTTTAGCAACCCAAAATGGAATCCATCTTTGATGAAGGTCATTCTATTGATCATCCCCCACTATTAAATGAATCAAATTATAGTTATTGGAAAGCATGAATGTGCATCTTCATACAAGCACACGATTATAACTTATGAAAGATTATAAATCGATGGCTCACACACCCCCAAAGCATTGAAAGAGTATAATAAGAAAATGACCCAACTTAATGCTAAGGCCATGAATATACTTTCTTGCTTGTTGGATATTAATGAGTTTAATATAATTTCTTCATGTATTTCAGCAAAACAGATATGGGAGAAATTAAAAACTATTTTTGAGGGAGCAAATCAAGAAGAAACATCAAGCTCCCAAGAAGAAAAGAAAGCTCACCCCAACATATACCTCATGGCTCATGAGGATGGAAAGAAAAATAAGAAGAAACAAAGAAGAAAGCTTCAATTAAGGGGGAGCAAAGCAAAGCAAAAGAAAGATGAAAGAGAAGAGCAAAAAGTAGACCAATTATGCTTGATGGATTAAGAGGAAGAATGTATCGCAAATCCTTACCTCATGTCTAATGATGTTGAGGTAAACATTAATAACTCTTCCGATTTTACTTTTGATGAGTTATTTGAATCCTTTAATGATTTAATGGATGAATACAAAAAACTAAGACTGAAAAATAAAGAGCTTAAAAAATCCAATCTTACTTTGGTTGAAGAGAAAAATAAAGTCTTATGTGAAAAAGAAGATATTATGAATGACAAAAAATATGGCCAAAGGAAAAGAAGATTTCTTGAAACAAATTGAAACTTTAACTAAGGAAAAGGTAGATCTTGCAAAATTTGAAAAATTCTTGGTTAAAGAAAAAGAAAAGCATTTCAAATATGAAAAATCTCTTTTGGAAGAAAATATGAAACTAAGAAAAGAAATTTAAAATTTAAAATCCATGCTTGAAAAGTTTACACTTGGATCTCAAAAGCTTCAATCAATTTTGAATAATCAAAAGGCTATTTTCAATAAAGCTAGAATTGGGTATAATCCATTAAGAAAACAGAAATTTGTGAAGAATATGTTTAGCAAAGCTTCATCTAAAAATCATTCAATTACATGTTTCAAATGTAATAAAGTAGGCCATAAAATTTCTGAATGTAATATTAAGTAAATTGGCCATACTTTAGTCAAACAAGTATGGGTTCCAAAAGAAACCATAAGTTCTAACATCTATGGACCCAAGATGACTTGGGTACCAAAATCTAGTAAATGATTTTATAGGTACACCAAGGATCCAATGGAATGAAAAGAGAATTTTTTTGATGGATGCCTTGAAAATGAAAATGGATGGATGATGCTTTTGGATAAAATCTAAACTTTTCTCACATCATACCATCCATATTTGTTTGATTAATTCTATTGATTCTAATAATCTATTTATATAGTTTCATGTCATATTTACTTGCTTGAAATACTCTTTATGTTTCGATGAGATTAGAATGATTGATTGATTTTGATGCTTGAAATGATTTGAATACTTTGATTTTTAAATCAAGATGCTCTTTTCTATATATCATACTATGGATGAAATGGTTTTATCTTAAAATTTAGCATGATATCTTAAGCCTCTCCATATCAATTTTATAACTGATGAATTTATTTTTTTAAAAAAATGCTTAATTGGGTGTAAATATTTTAATTGCTAAACCTATAAGAAAAATTAATTTTTTTTAGCATTCTCTATAAGAAGCTAAATTATCAAAATTCTTTTAAAAATTTGAAACTTCCTAGTTGAGCTGAACAGATAAAGCCTTCATCTAGTTTTTTCTTGATTTGATCTTATCCAATTTGATTATCGGAACCCCCCAATTGATTAATTTTTGATTTCCCAAATTGATTTGAATATCTTTCTTGATTATTGATTTGATTGTCCTTTCTTATCTTAAAAGAGAATTTATTGATGAACATTTTTATTTTGTTCCAATTGATTGATTTTGAAAATTGAATTTGAAAAATGATCTTCTTGAATCTTTTGAAGTTGATATCTAACAAGATGTTTCAAGGAAGTTATCATTTATCTTCAAAGCTAAACTTTTAAAGAGGACTTCAATTTTAAGTGATTGGTATCAAATATTTTACTATTTGCCATGTATTTGATTGATCTATCTTTTGGCAAAAAGAGAAGAATGTCTTTATTTCAAATTTGGTTTTGCATAGCTATATTCTTGATTTGATATCATTTGAGACAAACTTAAAAATACATACCTTTTTTGAACCTAATTGCTTGATATTTCTTAAGAAAAGGAAGAGATGATCTTTTTGAAAAATAACTAAAATTTTTTTTTATGATTTGCCTTAACTGATTTGCTGATATCAATTCAAATTGATTTATCTAAATCAATTTATCTTTATTAATTGAAAACTAAATTCATTGGTATCAAGCTGAATTTGCAAATTAATCTTTAAATGGTATTGAACTATTAAGCAAATCATGATTTGGTTTAAATTTTAGTTTAATTGATATCAAGAAGTTTCTTCCTAAGAAAATTTTCACTCTTGGTATCATTGGTATCATTTTTGCCTTGTATTTTATTATATTATTTTTGGGTAAAAGAATTGAATATGATTATCTCAAATTTATTTTAGATTGATATACTCTTGATGTGATACCATTTAAGATAAATTCAAAAAATTTCATACATTTTCTAAACTAAATTGAGTGATATTTCTTATGACAAGGAAGATCTAAATTTAAATAGAAAATCTTTTTGACAGATGTTCGTATCATAGTTTTTTTGATCCTCTCAATATTTGTTCTTATTTGAATTTAACTAGAAATAAATTTTTTTAAAAAAATTGGTGTCTTTTTGAGTGAATGCTATGTTTGATTGATATTTGGAATCATTAATGCTTAGTTCACTCAACTGATGCTTATCCTCTTGAATTTTGTTTAATTTTAAAATAGTTTTGTTTGCTAAAGTAAAGGAGAAAAATTATTAAAGAAGAAATAATCATTTAATTGAAAATGGCTTTGAAATTGAAAATATCTTTCAAATTAAAAAAAAAATCTGAATTTAGTGGGTAAATTCATGTTAAATTTGCTTGATTTGAAATAAAGAGGGGGAGAAAATTGAAAAGTAAATTAATCTTGCTATAAGTATGAAAAACAGGAGAAGAGATATTTTCTAACTTGATTTGATTGAAAATTTTGACTAATTTTTATTGAGATAAATAAATTTTGATCTTAAATTCTCAATCTATTACTTTATGATCTTCATAAATAAAGCTTTCATATTATTATCCAATTTAATTTATATGATTTGATTGCTCTATCTTGTTTTTGGATAATTAGTTGAAGTTAAATTAAATTTGAAAACATATTCTTACTCCAAGGAATAAATTTCTAAACTTAATCTTGAAACTCATTTGAAAATTCGAATTTGATACTAAATTTCTGTAAATTTGTATTGAAGTAATTTCTACTTAAAGAAATGAATTTGAAAATATAATTATCTTTTGCTTTGATTCTATTTATTTTACTTTGCCCGATACATTCTCAATACATACCTTTTTCGAATTTAATTGACTGAAATTTTTTTAGACAAGGAAAGATTGAATATTAAAGTATATACTACGTTTGATTTCATGATTAAATCCTTTGAAAAGCTCTATTCTTCTTAAAGCTTAAAAGTGCATATCTGAAAATCAGATTGAAAAAGGTCACATTCATTTACAAAGGGGGAAAGCCTTTATTATTTGAACTCAAGCTAAGTTTTTGAAGAGAAAGTTATTTTATTTTAAAAGGGAAGATGATTTCTTCAATTTGACTTCATAAATTTGATATATCTCTCAATTTAAAGCTTTAATATTGATTTTGATGATTTTGCTTTTCTTTCCATGAGCTTTTTGATGTTGTCAAAAAGGGAGAGAAGATGTGTTGAGTATATTCTATGTGAGCATATGCTATTTAAATGTGCTTAAGTCTATACATTTCATAATATTGCTTGAAACATTCAAATTTAAGTTAAAAGAGTTTCTGTATCAGCTTCCATGAAGTGTGTATTTATAATTATGTATATCATTACTTCATAATTTATACTAGTCAATTTATTGAAACACATTAAATTTTATTTTTATGCATATACTCAAAGTTTTTGCCATTATAAAAAAGAGGGAGATTGTTGGCCCCATGATTGATTTTGATGATTGCCAAATTTTGAGTGTTTGAGTATTTAACCATGTATTTCATGAGTGGATGTAGGTCTTTCCAGGTATTTAAATTGAAGAATCATTTCAAGAAAAGATCTACAAAAATTCATCAAGTCAAGATTCTTAAAGAAAAGATTTTTCTTAAGCTTCTAAAGATCAGAAGAAAGAGACCTTTTTGATCAAAACAAGGATGACATAAAGTAAAAATCAAATAAAAATCAAATCCCCTTAATTGGTGTAAAAAATCCCTCAAAATAGCCTTGAAGCAATTTTCGAGATGTCTCGAAATTTTTTCGAGAGCTCTCGAGTGAACTGGCATGCCCAAACGTAGTTCTAGCACGGTTTCGAGAGGTCTCGAGTTGAACTCGAGACATCTCAGTCTCAGGAGACAGAAATTTAGTTTTTGTGCTTTGAGAGCGAGAGGTCTCGTAGGATTCTCAAGAGGTCTTGCGGTTCCGGCAAGATGTCTCAATTCAGAACCGAGAGATCTCGTGAAAAATCGAGAGGTCTCGTTTTGCATGGATAGCCTTCAACGGATTGTTTTGCAACGGCTAGTTTTCACTCCCAACGGCTATTTCAGTGCTTCCAACAGCTAGAAATCTCTTTCCAACCATCTCCAAAGGTATTTAAAGGTGGAGAATCAATTGAAAAATAAGATTAAGAGTTTTTAGAGAGAAATTATTTTCCAAACCTAAGGGATTCTATTGCACATCAATAAAAGAGAAAAAGAGAGGGATTTTGCAGCGATTTCAAAGGGCATTCAAGTGCTATCTTGTACAACTTCTCAAGAATCCTCTCAAGCCTCAAAGAAGAGTTTCCAAGCTTCAAAAGAGCCGATTATTCAACCTCTTCTTCGTGCTTAAAGAGTTTGAACTCTGTTTTTTTTTTTTGTGCTAAAATTCTTATATTGTATTTTTATTCTTTACAAGTTTCTTTGGGAAAAAGAAACTTGGGGATTAGGCCCGTCCAAGCCCAGAATTGGACATTGTAGGTTTTGGTTGGTGAGCCCGGAAAACCAACTGGGTTGTTAGTGAACTCGGAAAACTAACGGTGTTAGGTTTTGGTTGGTGCTCTTGTGCAAACCAGCTTTTGTTTGTGAGCTTGGAAAACAAACACACTGTAATCAAGAGTAGATTATAGTGAAAATCCCAAGGAAAGCTTGGGGAGTGGATGTAGGTGAGAGTTGCATCGAACCACTATAAATCTTTGTGTATTTGTATTGTGCTCTTTTCTTCTTTTTCTTGCATACTTTGCATGCTTATAATTCTTGCTTTACTTTCATAGATTGATTTTGTTATCTTAATTTCCGTTGCTTATATTACATACATTTCATCACACCACTTTGGTTAAAATCAAAGCACATACTTGTTTAGAAAGTAAATTTGGTTAAAATTTTATAACAACCCAATTCACCCCCCTCCCCTTCTTGGGTTACTACCTCTGGGCAACAACACGTAAGCACCAAAATCTAATCAAAGATTTATCTCATTTTATTCAAAAATAGGTGTAGCTTACCTAGATAATATACTATCCGAATCTTGGATTCATTCGATCTAGGAAAAAGGAATCATGGATGGCAATAATTTTATCTTATTTCATTTCTTATAAAATATTATATAATTAAATATTTTGGCTATCATTTATCTAAATCTATTGGGGTATCAACTCACTCTAATATCAATTGTTGTGGAGTCTGGCTAGGATACCACAGCCACAGGATCTTCTTGATACCACTTATGTTGCACTCGATCACGTATGGATATCGCTAGAGAAAGAAAGAAGAATACAAGACAAGAGAGCTCATAAATCAAGTATATATGGATTAGACCAAGGTCTACCTCCACGGGGCATGCAAACTTCACTGTGAAAGATAAAAAAAATAAATACAAGAAAATCTTACCACTCAACTCTTATACAAGAGTTTCTCAACAAAAAGCTCCAAAATTCTTATAAAAGCTCTTTAAAACATCTTAAGAAGCCTCTTAACACCTTCAAGACATCATCAGCTTTCCAACGTAACAATCTTTGACACGATGCCCTAACTCATCGCATCGATAGCACCTGATCTTGCTCTGGTCCCTCACCTTGGACCTGGATCGTTCTCCTCGCGACCCTCTGCGCTCCATCTGCTGCCACCTGCTCCTCCAGAAATCACCAAAGCTGAGCTACCACCATCTGAGCTCGAAGCTAGGTTCTCTCTCCTGAGAACCTCGTTTTGAAGAATCGTTGTAGTGATCCTGTCCATCTTTGTGGTGCTCTTTTTCACTAGAAGAGTAGTCACCATGGACTCATATGAAGGAAGAAGCGATGCTAGCAAGATCAATGCCCCGGTCTTCTCCTCAATCTTCTCATCTACATTGAGAAGATCGATAAGAATCTTCTGAAAGTGGTTGAGATGCTCCTACACACTCTGTCTCTCTATCATCCGCAGTTGATAGAACTACCTCCAAAGGAAAAGAATGTTGGTGAGAGACTTCACCATGTACAACTCCTTGAGCTTCGACCACAGTACCATTGAAAAAGTCTCGCTAAATACATGGATCACCACCTCATCCGTTAGGTACATGTGGATAGTACTCACCATCTGCATCTGTAGTCGCTCCTAGATTCTCTCCTCTATGGTGTCTGGCTTCTTTTCATTCAAAAGAGCATCGATCAATCTGTGTTAGATGAGCACGTCCTTCACCCTCGCTTGCCACAAGGAGAAATTGCTTTTCTCATTGAACCGATTGATTTTCATCTTGATTATGTTTGTTTTCTCCATCTTCTTTGATCTCAATCAATATTGTCATGATCTGGGCAACCACATGCATTGGTATCGCTTGGCTCTGATACTAATTGTTGGGCTATCAACTCACTCTGATACCGATTGTTGTGGAGTCTGGCCAGGACACCACAACCACAGGTCCTTCTTGATACCATTTGCATTGCACTCGATCACGTATGGATACCGCAAGAGAAAGAAAGAAGAATACAAGACAAAAGAGCTTACTAATCAAGCATACGTAGATTAGATCAAGATCTATCTCCACGGGGCATGCAAACTTCACTATAAGAGATAAAAAACAAACAAATACAAAAGAAACTTTCTACTCAACTTTTATATAAGAGTCTCTCAACAAGAAGCCCCAAAATCCTCATAAAAGTTCTTTAAAACCTCTTAAGAAATCTCTCAGCACCTTCAGGACATCATCAGCTTTCCGCGCAAGAAACGGTTCGTCAATCGGAGTTATATAGATTCCAAAAATCCCAAAATAGTGTTCCAGTAGGAAATCCAGTCTCATGAAGAGAAATCCTGATTTCCCGGTTCAGGTTCGTTCAGATCTGATCAGATCAAGAGATATATTTCAAAATTTTTTCTCTTGATCCCAATCAGATCTTGATATGTTTCAGATCTGATTCTTATTATTTTAATAAAATAAAATTAAAAGATAAATTAAATCAAATTTAATTTACCTGATCTGGGTAATCCTATTATCCTGTTGATGATCCTGTTTGCAGCGGAAGGTTCTGGATCTTAGCCACGCAAGCGCCTGGCCTCTACCGGTATCCACTTGGGTTGGATCTGGAGATCCTCTTCTTCTCTATCACGCCTCCAAAAATCAGATCTGGATCTGATCTGGAGGATCTTCAAAACTCTTTTGAAGATGAGCAGTCGTCCTTTGCAGCAGCGCAGCCTTCTTATTTTGATCGCCTTTCTTTGATCTGAATCGCACCAACCAAGGTCCAAAACTCCTTTTGGATGTGGAGAGCAAGGGGAGAAGAGACTATGGCGTGGAGAAGGAGGGGAGAGGCAGCCTTGGGGCGTGGGGTTTCTCAATTGAATTGCTTTTTGTTATCTGAGTTGGGCGCAGGGTCTCTTTTATAGACTAAGCGTGATCCAACTCCTCTTCCTCCCAACCAATCACAACCCTTTGTGAAATCAGATCTAAATCTGATTGGTGGGAATAGAGACCCCTGGATTCCTCCTTAGAGGGCGCCTAAGACCAGTCAAAGTTGGTTCTTAGAAGAACTCAATTGGAATCCAAAAAGGAGATGGAGTCCTTGTCCAACAAGGACTCCTAGGCGCCTCCAACTTGGGCACACGCCTAGGGTGGCGTGCGCCCTTCTCCTTGCCAGGTTCTGGCAGGGGGACAGGCCCCCACCAGCTCTCCAATAGGTGCATGACATGTGGTCAAAAGTCAAAGTGTCAATGGTCAACGTTTGACCAGTCAAAGGTAGACTTTTGACCAAAGTCAAAGAACAAGAAATGGCAGGTGACCAAAAATGGCAGGTAGTGTCTTACAAATAAGACAACCTTTTCTGACTTGGACAACCTCCTGTCAGACCATATGAAGGCCTCTGTTTGAGCACAAACTCCTTTGGCTCAGACAGGACAACTTATTTATGATAGCAAAAGAAGAACGTTAGGTTCAATCGAGTGCTAGCACGATTTTCTTGAACCTAATTGAATCTCATTCAGATCAATTGAACTAGATCAGTTCAATTGATGATCACCAGATTCAAACCCTTGTTTGTGTGACCCAGTTAGGTTCAGTTCTGTATGGTAATGGGATATGTCATGATCTCTATCATCGACATCATCGAAACTCCTTTCGATGGATCAGAACTCTTCTGATTCAACAGCTAGAATGATCGTCATCTAAATCATTCTAATTGCTCCCAAAATCCACCAGTGACACCTAGCAGTATATGGTGGCAACCCATCAGAGCTGAATGCGAACCTCTTGGTGCAGCTACCTGTGTGATTCAGTTCTTCTATCTTGAGCCCCGATCAGATTAGGGTTAAGGTGAACTCGTCAAACCCTAGTTCTGTCATATGATGTAATCATTCGATTCGAGTCCAATGTGAAAATCTAAATAGAAACTCTTTCTATTATTTCACTCTACCATGGCCATGGATTTCTGGACTTGATTCTCATGATCATCATAGGGCTACTCCTCTACCACCGAGGTAGATAGATTCCATCTTGATGCAATCCAGTTCCTACAATGAACATGTCATAGCCAACATACACCTCAGGGTTCCATATGGCTAGGAGACCGAGTAATGGTGTAGTCAAACTATAACACCCTCAAGGTGAACTGCCGATGCATCTCAGGTCAAAGAACCAGACACACTACTGCAGCATCGAGTCAGTCATTGACGAGAAGGTAGACTCCCTAATGACTACTCGAGGTGGTCCGCTCAGTGCCCTCGTTCTCTAACGAGTACCTTACTCTCGTCCGGTGTCTCCACACCATAGACTCAAGACTCATCTACTAAAGAGAAGCGATTGTACACCAACCTTCCGATCAATCACCATCCTCGTGATGATCCTATGGTCGGAGCAATTTATGAGTTAATAATGATTATTCATGTCTTAAATTTTCAACTCTTGAAAATATGAATTATCTTACCATTAACTCAAAGGATTATCACAGACACTAAATACACATATGTGATAGAAAATAACCCATTTATTGATTTTAGTCAAAATTACAATTTTGCCCCTAGAAGTGTATTACAAGTGTCAGCCAATTCTGACTTCTAGGGCACATATATCTAACATCTCAAACACATCCGAGATCAATTTCTGGCCGTCCGATCTTGATCGGCTCCCTCCTGGACCATCGGATCACGCACACAGCTCTTGATCAAGTCCGGATTGCTTTTCATCCATCCAATCACGATCGGGAGCTCTCCTGACCATTGGATCATGCAAAAAATATTCCAATCAGCATGAATCAAGTCCCAATCGTTCGATCATGATCGACTCCTCTCTGAGCTGTCGGATCGCGATCGGTCCATGGAACAATACCATGGACCGCATTAAATGACTGGGGAAATCAAGTTTTGATCCATACGGGCGCCGATGAGCTGGTGGTCCATCGTGGATCGTGCTCCTCCTGGACTGGGGGCTTACGTGGCCTGCTCCTGCACGGCCCATGCACGCTCACGCACCTGGCCGGCACAGCACTGGGCCATAGTGCTGCCGGCCGGCACCGCCTATGGGCCCGAGGGCCGTGCTGCCTTGTCCCGACCTTTGTTTGCGCGTATCTTCTCTGGCTGGATTCCGTTTGGACTATTCTTAGGCTCGTTGGACTTTGTTCTGGGCTTATTGTGGATCGAAACTTGAGGCATTTGTCTCAACAAAGCCGATATACAAGCTCCTAATTTTGCTGTTAATGAACGGAAAAAGATTATATTTATAATAAAGGAAAAGCTATAGTAGATGACGATTGGATCATTAACCAGAATCATAGTCAAGGCTTTTAACTTTATATTTTAAAGATGTTATCTATTTGCCATTCTATTATAAATATCATGATAACCTAATATGCATTATCTTATTTTGCTTTTTCATCTGATAAAATTATTTTTTTTAAATTTACTTCTCCTATTGTTGCTGCCAAAATCTTGCCTGGCTAGGACCATTTGGAGGTTGAATTATTTGATCCGCGATGATGAAATACGATCTACCTTAGAGTTGCGGATCTGCATATCAAAAGAATGAAAAAGCTCGTCGGATTGGCTCCGATTGGGCCCTCCAATACTTTAGTCAGATCAGGCTTTGGAAAAACAAGAATAATAAGATTATAATAGAAAATTTAGTGTAAAATGTTACCCTATTCTGGTTGGCTTGGTTTTGGATGATCTTTATCTCTTTTCACTTCAATTTTCTGGGCCTTCTTATGAGGTCGATTTACTCAGCCTTCTGATGAGGTCGAACTTACTCGACCTTCTGGAGAGGTCGACTTTGCTCGGCCTTCTGGTGAGGTCAAATTTACTCGGCCTTTTGGTAAGGTCGACTTACTCGATCTTCTAAGGAGGTTGACTTACTCAGTCTTCTAGTGAGGCTGACTTACTCGACCTTCTAAGGAGGTTAGACTTACTCGGCCTTCTAGTGAAGGTTGACTTACTCGGCCTTCTAAGGAGGTTAGACTTACTCGATCCTTTTAATAAATTGAACTTACGCAGCCTTTTGGTGAGGTCAACTTACTCGGCCTTTTGATGAGATCGAACTTACTTGGCCTTTTGGGAAGATCGAACTTACTCGGTCTTCTGGGAGATCGAACTTACTGAGCCTTCTGATGAGTTGGCTTACTTGGCTTTCTGATTTAATGAGGTCGACTTTACTCGACCTTCGAGAGGAGGTTTGGATAACCTTTATCTCTTTTCACTTCGGTCTTACTCGGCCTTCTGATGATCGATTGACTTACTCGACCTTTTGATGAGGTCGAACTTACTCGGCTTTCGGCCTTCTGGTGAAATTACTCGGCTTTTTGGTCGAACTTCTCGGCCTTCTAAGGTCTTGAACTTACTCGCCTTCTTGGTGAGGTCGACTTACTTAGCCTTCTGATAAGGTCAAAGTTGGGGGTGGAAATCTTACTCGAACCATTTCCTTTCTTTATTGATTAATTCTACTATAAAAATTCTTTCGAGTCGAATTTACTCGGCTTTCTGGTGAGGTCGATTTACTCGACCTTTCTGGTGAGGTCGAACTTATTCTGAAGTAGATCCTTCTGATGAAGGATTAAACTTACTCAGCCTTCTGGGAAGGAAGTCGAATTTATTCGGCCTTCTGATGAGGTCGAACTTACTCGGTCTTCTGGTGAGGTCAACTTACTCGGCCTTCTGATGAGCCGGCTTCAAGCTCGGAGCTTATAGTTGTCATTAGGTTCTTGTCCGAAGTCAAATCATCTCGAGCTAGAGCTTGAGCTTTTATTATATCTGTTAAGCCGACCAAGTCAAATCTCTCAAGCTGGCCAGTTGATTATCCTCATAGTTGGAATTCGAAGGTCTTACTCCTTAGGCCTTGTGATTTTTTGATCTCCTTGTTTTGGTGTCTAGCTCATCGGGTCTTATACCAACTCGTTTCTGATATGAGGAGTGATTCATAGAGATCTTTCTGGTTGGTCATCGAGTCAGCTTTGGCTGGATTGCTCTGAGTTTGTTGCAGCTTGGTGGAATCCAAGGTGGACTTTTTTGTTGCTTTTTAGGGGAAGCAACCTGGCGCGCCAGGTCAAAATTTAGGACCATCTGGAGGGCCCATTTCTAATAAGATATGATATATCTTAGAATGGATCTTATTAAAAGAATAAAAAAGCCTTCTGAGGAGGTTGACTTTACTCGGTCTTCTGGTGAGATATTGACTTACTCGGCCTTTTGAAGGTTGAACTTACTCGGCTTTCAGATGTTGAACTTAGCTTCTGAGGTCGACTTACTCAGCCTTCTGATAAGGTCAAACTTACTCGACGAATTACTCGGCTTTCTTGAGGTCTTTACTCGATGAGGTCGAACTTATTCGCCTTCTGAATTAAACTACTCGCCTTCTGGGAAGGTCGAATTTATTCGGCCTTCTGATGAGTGAACTTACTCGGTAGGTCAACTTACTCGGCCTTCTGATGAGCCGGCTCTTTTAATGAGGTTGAACGAACTTACTCAGCCTTGTGATGAGTCAAACCTAATTGACCTTCTGATGAGTTGGCTTACTCGGCTTTCTGGTGAGGTCAATTTACTCGGCTTTCTAATAAGATCGAACTTGGCCTTCTGAGGAGGTTGACTTTACTCGGTCTTCTGGTGAGGTCGAACTTACTTAGCCTTCTGAGGAGATCGACTTACTCGGCCTTCTAATGAGATCGAATTTACTCGACCTTCTGATGAGTTTACTCAATCTTTTAATGAGGTGAGCCTTCTGTCGAATGAGTCTAACTCGGCCTTCTAAGAAGGTCGAACTTACTCGGCCTTGTGATGAGTCGTACTTACTCGGCCTTCTGATGAGATCGAACCTACTTGGTCTTCTGATGAGTCGGCTAACTCGGCTTTCTAGTAAGGTCGAACTTATTCAGCTTTCTGGGGAGGTCGACTTTACTTGGCCTTCTAGTAAGGTCGAACTTGGCCTTTTGAGGAGGACGACTTACTCAGCCTTCTGGTGAGGTTGGACTTACTCGGCCTTCTAAGGAGATCGGACTTATTCGGCCTTTTGATGAGGTCAAACTTGCTCGGCCTTCTAGTAAGATCGACTTACTCGATCTTCTGGTGACCTTCTCGGCCTTCTGACTTACTCAGTCTTCTGATGACCTTCTCACATGCAAGAAGAAAAGAAGAATGTATGATAGATAAGGGTTTGTGAGTCTCTTACTATGAGAGCTTTGAGTTGTGGGAGTTTCTCTCCCTCAGAGTCTGCTTTTCTTGGAATTCTTGGCCTTTTTTTAATAGGTGTGGAGAAAGGATCTATTGAAGTTGAAGGTGGAAACTGAGGGATGAGATATTTATCCATTACCTTTTTTCTTTGTTGAGATTAAATTTGTCATAAAAATCCTTCCATTTTTAGATTCCTTTTAATAGCAATGATGTAACTGTCTTCTATGTAATTGCTTGCCACGTGTCCATTAATGATAGAAAAACTGATTTATATTCCATAACATCCATCATTTGAATTAAAACAATCATTTATTTCTATTATTATCTACAGTTATATATGTCATCAAAAGAATTCACCTTAAAACCTTAACTAGAAATAGATAACTACCATAATCTCTGTTACATTGGTAGTTACAATTCATCGAATTGATTAGTTAGTAGGACATCGGAGTTATTATTATCAATGTTAATTAACCGTGGCCTTTTTTCTGTAATGTTAATATTGTTAAAGGGTATTTAGGTAAATTTACTTATCAAATATTATATTACCCTATATCTATTTGTTTTGAGTTCTTTACCGTACTAATACTAATTTAAAAATTATTTACGTAACTGATGCAAGTTTCAACTTATTTATCGAATGTAAAAGAGAAAAACGCCATTTGGAATGGTGATTTTTCAGGCATAAAACACCATTTTGAATGGCATTTTTCAAGCCTAGCCGGCGCCCACGTGGAACCAGCCCAAAAAAAATAAAAATAAAAAGATGAAGGAAAAATGCCATTTGAGATGGCGTTTTTAAAAACGCCATTCTAAAGGACGTTTTTTTTTTTTTTGTATTTCGTAGACGAAGAGGGGCCGGTAGTGACTGGCGAGGACCCGGCCGAAGGCATTTTTCTCTTTTTTTTTATTTATTTGTTTCGTGGATGGAAAGGGGCGAGAAGGCCGGTGGTGACCGGCGGGGACCCGGCCAGAGGGGGTTGGCGGTGGGGTGGGGTGATGGTAGTAGGCGGAGAGGGTGGGAGGGTGGGATGGCGTGGATTGGTGGGCGGAGAGGGCCGGCCAAGGTGGGTGAGGGGGTAGGGCCACCCGTGGGGGCAGTAATGGGTGGAGAGGTCAGGGGGTGGGAGAGCCGGGGGTGGGGGGAGGGGGAATTTTTTTTTCTTTTGGTGCAGCGGACGGAGGGGCGGGGGGTGCGGGGGTGGTGGTGACGGGTACCCGAAAGGGGGGTGGGGTACGGGGGTGAAGGGAAGGGGTATTAACCATCTTTGGACCAAAAAATAAAAGAAGTTACATTTACAAGGGTGTTTGACAAGAATAGTTATTATCTTAGCTAGTCAGCTCAACACAAGCATCTAACCATGGCACAAGCATGATGGCACCATCCTTTGTTCAATAAAGAGCAGTTTTATACATTTCAACACTAAAATTGCTAGAGACTTTTTAACGATCAAGCTAAAACATGCTTCATTGCTACCTAACCACCACCTAAACCTCATTCACAGGATTTTTACTCAAAGCAAAGCAAATTTCCAAACTAAACGACTCATTTCATTGCATAAACTCTAGAAAGTATACTCCCTTTTATTTTCATGCACAATGTTGGTGAGAAAGCATTAACTTTGATCCCTCAACTACTTTGCTACAATTTTTATTTTGCAGTGGTTGTTTGGATTTTTCTGTTTTTGGTACCCAAAAGCATCATTACCTACGAGGGCGATGGCAGTCCCAATTCATGCTTCCGCTGGTCTGACCATCTTCTTCATGACAATATGCACGGCGGAGACCGGGTTTGTAGAGAAGGGAGCAGAGCCCGGACCTGAGACCCGTTTGATTAACTTCACCGGACTCATACTTTTTTTATTTGGTTTGTCTGTGAGCATCTCCGTTGTCCTCCCCAAGGTGATTAGTTTGTAGGTCAAAATGTTCCTGATATACACAGAATTCATGTACTTTTGGCTTTCTTACCTTTGTGGGTTTCTTGCTCGTTTATGCCTGAGAAGAATGTTCTGCACTGCCATCATGATGGATTAATTCTAGACCTCGGGTTACTACCCTAATATGAGTTGTTAGAGATGTATGCATGATCGTTGTGTAACCATGAGCTTTTCCAATCATGCATGTTATCATGCCTCTAATTTGCTCAGAAAAAATTAAGGGTACTTTGAAGGCCATTTTTAATTTGGCTGGTGGGGAAACAGGGCATTCAAGGTCTTGGTGGGAGCAACAATCCGATCAATGGGTCACTGGTATGTTAAAAAGATCAATCTCATCATGGAAGGTGTTTATATAAAAGCAGTTTAATTTTTCTTTTTCAATTCTAAAAATAATCATAATCAGATTATTTTATTTCCATCACGATCCTAATAAATTTTTTTAAGATCAACATCGCTGGAGTTTGAGAATAAGAAAAGAAGCAAAGATGAATGCATTAACTTGTGCTAACTTTTAAATTAACAAGTAAGAGAATTTGATTTAACAAGGAAGAAAGGATCCAAATATTCTTAGAAAGAGATGCTTTTAAACCAAGATGCAAAGATAAGTACATCAGGAAAAAGTTAATATGAGTTTTAATTGTTGAAAATTGAGATTTTAGTTAAATTAATACTAGAGGAAGAATGACAAGCTTTTGGTGACATCCTACTTTGAGAGGCATTTTTCATCTATTACTCGTCTTAAATGTCGTTGCAAGTCAATTTGTATCTCTTTCTTAGTCCACGGGATATAGTGGGAGAGTCATTTTCACTAATGTGGGGTGAATAGCTATTTCTTTTTGTCAACTTTTGGGGATAAACCTCGCTCCTGCCGAAGTCAAGTTCGGTGCCCAGCCTGATGCGGCCAATAGCCACGGAAGAGCTTCAGCGGACGGATCTTGGCCGAACTCTTACAGTCGACCGAACTCTTAGCGGCCGAGCTTCTTCGAACTGCTTAGCGGTCGAGCTCCTTCGGACTCCTAGCAGCCGACCGAACTGCTTAACGGCCGAGCTCCTTCGGACTCTCAGCGGCCGGGCTTTAGCCGAACTCCTCAACCGTTGCGCTTCAGTCGGACTCCCACGAGAGTCGAACTCTCTCCGCGTCGTTCCAGCCAGGCGCCTACGGGAGCCCAACTCCCTCCAAGCTTCCTCTTCGACCGAATTTCTTCAGGAGCCGGACTTCTCCCAGGCATCCCCTTCAGTCGGTCGAACTCCTCCGCGGCCGAGCTCCTCCCGAGCTTCTCCTTCGGTCGAACTCCTCCATAAGTCCAAGCTCCTCTGGACGAACTGTCGCCATCAGTCTGCGACAGGCGACGAGACCGGACGACATGGCCGCCACTACTGGCGACACCACTCTCTCCATAACCATCCCCATGCGGCCCATGACCTGCCAGTATGGCTGTCACTATCTACCTGACGACGCCTTTTCCTTCGTACCGAACTTCATGTGGCCCCAATGGCTCGCTACCAGACGGTATGGCCGTCACCATCAATTAAGCTCCGCCTATAAAGGATCCTTCAGATACGCTAACTCTATCCTCTAATCTCTGAACTCTGATCTCTAAGCTCTCCTCTCCTTCTCTAAGCTCAGCAGAACTCATTTCCGAGCACTCCATTCCTGTTGGCCAGAGCTGATTTGATCGTCGGAGGGTCCTCCGGAGTCACCCTCCATCGGCTCCGGACGGGACTTCATTTTGCAGATCCCCGACGGCGACCTCGTCCACCTTCGTTCCAGCTGATTTCGGCGACGACCAGTTTCTGCGTCAACAGATTGGCGCTAGAGGAAGGGCACCCCAAACCTCCGAGGTTTCCTTATTCTTAAAGGAGTGCTCAGTGATGATTTCTCTCTCCGAAGATCTCTCTTCTTCCTCACCAGAGTTCTCTCCCAAAGAGAAAATGCTTCCTAGGAGAGCCTCGACTCGGCGATCGGCGGCCTCCGCGTTTCGATCCCGTCCAGGTCCATCTGCTCCCGTTTTAGCCCCGGCAACCTAGGTTCCACCCGAAGCCACCGTAGATGTGGAGCAGCTCAACCTGCTGGTCAAGTTCGTGGCCCCGCCGAGATGATACAGGTCGTGCGACAACCTCCGACGGAGATTTTGCCAGCAAATCCGCCATGAGGACGCGAGGAACCGGCCTTAAGGAAGAGCATTTGGGCATACCAATCGCACTTAGGAAGGAGAAACGGAGAGGTTTTGCAGGAAAGTGGAATGAAGTTCGGTGCAAGCGAGGCCGAGCTCCCTTCGAAGCTCATCATCAAGGAAGCCCCGACAAAGGGGCATGAAGTTCTCCCGCTGAAGGTTTCGCGGGAAAGCGGAATGAAGTTCGGGCAAGCAAAGCCGAGCTCTCCCAAAGCGGAATGAAGCTTGGCGCAAGCGGAACCAAACCCCCCTCGAGCTCGTTGTCAAGGAAGTCCTGACAAAGGGGCATGAAGTTCTCTCGCGGAAGGTTTCGCGGGAAAGCGGAATGAAGTTCGGGCAAGCAAAGCCGAGCTCCCCCAAAGCGGAATGAAGCTCGGCGCAAGCGGAACCAAATCCCCCTCGAGCTCGTTGTCAAGGAAGTCCGGACAAAGAAGCATGAAGTTCCCCCGCGAAGGGTTTCACAAGGAGGCGGAATGAAGTTCGGCCGCGTCCATGACCTCCCCAGTGCAAGCGAGGCCGAACTTTATCTCGAGCTCGCCATCAAGGAAGCCCCGACAAAGGGGCACGAAGTTCTCCCGCAGAAGGTTCCATAGGAAGTTCGGCCGCGCTCACGACCTCCCCAACGCAAGGCCCGAACTTTTCAAACTCGCCACCAAGGAAGCCCCGATAGAAGGGCGCGAAGAAGTCCTCCTCCCAAAAGGTTCCACGACTACGCCCCCATCGACGCCCCTCAAACTCGAATTCTCACGGAGGTTAAGAAAGAGCTGCCAAGGCCAGAAGGACTACGGTCTCCCCCAAACATGCACGATCGAAGCAAGCAATGCCCCTACTATCGTGACCACGGCCACGACACTGAGGAACACATTCAGCTTCGAGACGAAATTGAGGAGCTCGTCAGAAAGGGGCGGTTGAGTAAATTCCTCCGACGCTAGCCTGAAGCAAAAGATCGGCCAAGGGCACTACCGTAGTCAGAAACGACATGGAGGTCGGCCGCCTCACGGCGTCATCAACGTTACCCCTGGGAGGAGCTTGGTACATTGGCGACTCGTCGTCTCCCAGCGACAAGACAAAGCCAGGAGAAGTTTGTTCCAAATTGAGAAGGCCAGTACGAGATAGAGGAGGTCGTCCGATCCGGACCTTGCTGCCCAAGGGAACCCGGACGAACAACGCCCCCACGATCCTGAAACGGGTATATGCTGCGAGTAACTTTCCCTCGGTAAAATTCTCCCCCAACAAATAATATTGTTTTTGGGTCCAAAAACTATGTGATGACAGAGAAGAAGCAGTCAATGGTTGCCGTGTTAGGAACAGAAGGAGAACCTCGTCCTAACACGTGCAGGTCAAAGACCTTCAACCTTGGTCAGAGATAAGATCTCTCCCGAGCGAAGGCCTCGTTCACAAAGGACGAGATGGGAGGAGAGGCACGGACGACGGTCCGAATGTGCCCCCACAGTCTGTTAGAAATAGGAGGAGAACCTCATCCTAACGCGAGCAAAGTCGAAGGCCTCGTTCACAAAGGATGAGATGGGAGGAGAGGTACGGACGACGGTCCGAATGTGCCCCCACAGCCCGTTAGGAACAGGAGGAGAACCTCGTCCTAACGCGAGCAAAGTCGAAGGCCTTGTTCACCTTAGACAAGATGAGGGGAGACAGACGACGGTCCGAATGTGCCCCCACAGCCCGTTAGGAACAGGAAGAGAACCTCGTCCTAACGCGAGCAAAGTCGAAGGCCTTGTTCACCTTAGACGAGACGGGGGGAGACAGACGACGG
Source organism: Cocos nucifera (assembly GCA_006176705.1). NCBI lineage: Eukaryota > Viridiplantae > Streptophyta > Magnoliopsida > Arecales > Arecaceae > Cocos > Cocos nucifera. The sequence goes on along the minus strand of QRFJ01005527.1, from coordinate 8,611 downwards.
TCCGAATGTGCCCCCACAGCCCGTTAGGAACAGGAAGAGAACCTCGTCCTAACGCGAGCAAAGTCGAAGACCTCGTTCATAAAGGACGAGATGGGGGGAGAGGCACGGACGACGGTCCGAATGTGCCCCCACAGCCCGTTAGGAACAGGAGGAGAACCTCATCCTAACGCGAGCAAAGTCGAAATCCGACCTCGGAAGTCTAATAGGAGACAGGATCTCCATCAACCTCGGCCAGAGATAAGATCTCTTCCGAGAAGCGACCTCGGCTAGAGATAAGTTTCCGAGAAGCAACCTCGGCCAGAGATAAGATCTCTTCCGAGCGACAACCTCGGCCAAGATAAGATCTCTCCCGAGAAGCGACCTCGGCCAGAGATAAGATCTCTCTCGAGCGACAACCTCGGCCAGAGATAAGATCTCTCCTGAGAAGCAACCTCGGCCAGAGATAAGATCTCTTCCGAGCGTCAACCTCGGCCAGAGATAAGATCTCTCCCGAGAAGTGACCTCGGCTAGAGATAAGATCTCTCCCGAGCGACAACCTCGGCTAGAGATAAGATCTCTCCCGAGAAGCAACTTCGGCCAGAGATAAGATCTCTCCCAAGAAGCGACCTCGGCTAGAGATAAGATCTTTCCGAAGAAGCAACCTTGGTCAGAGATAAGATCTCTCTCGAGCGATCCGTGGACAACCTCGGCTAGAGATAAGATCTCTCCCGAGCGACCGTGTCAACCTTGGCCGAAGAGCTTCAGCTTCAACCTCGGCTAGAGATAAGATTTCTTCCGAGCGACCGTGTCAACCTCGGCCGAAGAGCTTCAACTTCAACCTCGGTCAGAGCTTCAGCTTCAACCTCGGCTAGAGATAAGATCTCTCCCGAGCGGTCGAGACAACCTCGGCCAGAGGATAAGATCGGAGACAACCTCGTCTTGAGATCAGATCTCTCCCAAGCTCCCATATTAACCTCGATTGTAGGAGATAAGATCTCCTCGAGTGCCCGCATCAATCTTGGCCAGAGATGAGGTCTCCCCCGGGCCTCAACTTCGACATCAACTTTGGCTGAAGATGAAATCTCCCCTCCGAGCTTCGATCTGAACCAGCACGGAGCCCAGAAGAGAACTTCAGCAGTCGCCTCTTCTGCACTCCCGTCCTTCGAGTTTCGAACTCGGGAGTGGGGGGACTATTGTTGGGAATAAACCCTGCTCCTACTGAAGTCAAGTTCGGTGCCCAGTCTGATACGGCCAGTAGCCATGGAAGAGCTTCAGCGGACGGATCTTGGCCGAACTCTTACAGCCGGCCGAACTCTTAGCGGCCGAGCTTTTTCAAACTGCTTAGCGGTCGAGCTTCTTCGGACTCCTAGCAGCCGACCGAACTGCTTAGCGGCCGAGCTTCTTCGGACTCCCAGCGGCCGGGCTTTAGCCGAACTCCTCAACCGCCGAGCTTCAGTCGGACTCCTGCGAAAGCCGAACTCTCTCCGCGTCGTTCCAGCCAGACGCCTGCGGGAGCCGAACTCCCTCCAAGCTTTCTCTTCGGTTGGATTTCTTTAGGAGCTGGACTTCTCCCAGGCATCCCCTTCAGCCAGCCGAACTCTTCCGCGGTCGAGCTCCTCCCGAGCTTCCCCTTCGACCGAACTCCTACCACAAGTCCAAGCTCCTCTGGACGAAACTGTCGCCATCAGTCTGCGACAGACGACGAGACCGGACGACATGGCCGCCACTACTGGCGACACCACTCTCTCCGTAAGCAGTCCCATGCGGCCCATGACCTGCCAGTATGGCCGTCACTATCCACCTGACGACGCCTTCCCCTTCGTACCAAACTCCATGCGGCCCCAACGGCTCGCTACCAGACGGTATGGCCGTCACCATCAATTAAGCTCCGCCTATAAAGGACCCTCCAGATACGCTAACTCTACCCTCTAATCTCTGAACTCTGATCTCTAAGCTCTCCTCTCCTTCTCTAAGCTCAGCGGAACTCATTTCCGAGCACTCCATTCCTGTTGGCCAGAGCTGACTTGATCGTCGGAGGATCCTGCCGGAGTCACCCCCCACCGGCTTCGGACGGAACTTCGTTTTGCAGGTCCCCGGCGGCGACCTCGTCCACTTTCGTTCCAGCTGATTCCGGCGATGACCAGTTTCTGCGTCAACATCAACCATACAAGTGTCTTATCGATTTCTTTTGTTATTTTAGTAACATTAGAAGCCACCCTTAAACTTTTTCTTGAAATTGGTAGGTATCCTCAGTTGTTCAAGTTGGTGGTGTAGTCCTTCATTTGCATTCAGCTGCTAAAATTTCACATAGGTCTCGAGGCACTGCATCAGTAGCCAGTAGATGCATGCATTGATAACATCCAGTTCTAGGGATTCTTCTCAAATGAGAACTACTAATAGCTCTATTAATTTTGAGGTCGTTCTATCAAAATTATTGCTGGCAGATTATTCAGAAAATGACTAAGAATCATTAGATAGTGCCGCATCACAAAACAATTCTCAATTTGCTTCTTATATGTCCTTGTACCACAAGAGGCAAGCTCTTGGTATGTAGTATGTAAACTTTCCAGACCTAAGATATTTTGATGCTTCTTATTTTGGATTTTTTTAGCAGTTAGAAAAATCAGAGCTTTTCCCAAAAATTTTGCTTAGCTATGGTCTATTTGATTTTTGCCTCCTGTTAATATCAGTGCAATTGTTGCATAATTCTACTACAATATTGCATTTGTTCTAATTAACCAAGCTTGGGCGCTACTTTGCTCCATTCTGACATACTACCGACTGTTGGAAACTTACTCTGCCAAGAAGCATGTTCCTCTTAATAGATGGGAGGTGCTGAGCACATTTTCTAATTTCCACTAATAGCTTAATTTGGACTCTAACTCCACTGATGTCGATGAAGCTACTTTCCCCTCAAGCCCGAAATCTTGTGCATTGTGAATAGATAAACCAACATCACTACTTTTCTTTGTGTCTAGTTCTTTGCTAGATGGTTTGGCATGACCATTTTATGTTTGAATGTGAGGAATCTGAATACCTATTTCTGGAACAGTAACAGTTACTGTCATTACCAACTGAAGGATCTATTGAATTGTCCTGAAAACCATTCTAAGGTTCCAGCTAAGATCCAGATATGTTTTCCACATTCTTGGACTGAACTTTTCGGTCATTCAGTTGTTGCAGTTCTTCCAAGAGGTTATTTTCTATGTTCATGCACCCATTTTGTGTTTTATTCTCATATCAGGATCATCAGCATCATAACGAACTGTATTTTCTGTAGATCTTACCAGAAGAACATTTTATTGCTCTACTTGATTTGAATGATCTTTAGTTATATTCTCCAAGTGGCTGGAGTTTTTTCAATGAAGCTTTAAACCTAAGCCCTTCTCCGAACGAATGGATGCACTTTGACTCTGGTCAGCATTCAGCTCATCGACCGCATTTTATACTAAATATTTCCTCATGAAGAGGATTGTTCTTATGCTCTTGAATGGTTGAAGGGTAATGGCAACATTGTCTAGTTCCGCCAATGGAACTATTTCAGGGGCTACATCATCTATATGATAATTTAACTCATTTGCAGCCTCAGCACCAGCATAAATTACAGTTGCATTCGGTTCCATAGTTCCATGATCCTCACTCCAAGCTTCACCATCAAAAACATTTCTCCCTCAGAAGTGTTTGATGGCATTTGCGAAGCATTTACATTATCCAATTCCTTCCCATTCATTTTCCATTTGTCAGGATTCCCATTTTGATACTCAGATTGACCTTAGTGAATTGAAGCATCCACAGTCACCATCACTATTTTTAGTAAGGCATGATCCAGCATTGGATAATAATTCATTTTGAGACAGCAGTGCTTCTTTGTTAGTTTTCTCATCCTGTGCATGGTAGGCAGTTGACTTGGCTTCCTGTATCATCAGGTTGTTTGCTGTGGCATGACCCATCTTCTCTAATTGTGAGCCTATCAGAGGAATCAGTTGCAGGATTACTAGGTAGAATTGGAGAAACAGCATGTCCCCATTATTATCATTCTTTTCATAGTTCTCTACATCTATATCATTGACAAGCATAACCTTGCTTTGAGCACTAGAAAAATCTTGTCTCTCTTGAGAAGCAACCATAAATACGTTGGTTAATACAGAACAATTAGAGCTTTATGTATATTTGGTGGTAGCATCCATATTCACACTACAGGATCCATCAGTGTCACAGGACGATGTTTGATCTCCAAACTGGTTTTCACTTTCCAATTAATTTGCAATGCATTCATTACCTGGATCAGGAACTTGACTGCCATGAAGCAAAATATATGGTTTCAGAGTATTATTTGTGGATGGAACTATAGATTCATGAAGGAGCCTGACAACTTCGATGGAACATGCATCCCACAGTTAGTGTCGAAAGATCAGAAGATAACATTTGAAAAATTTACTAAGACAAACAAGAATTCCCAGTAACATCAGCACATAACTAAATTTAGTCAGGCCATTTTGATGGTTCCAAGAGCATAGTTACTTATCAACAATAACATACTAAAGAATGAAAAAAGAGGGCCAAGAAATGGTTTCCATACATAAAGGAATCACAATAAAATAGACAAAAGTTGCAAGTAAATCTAAATGGTTGTCAAACCATCCACATCATTTATGGGTCTTTCAAATTTGTATCATTTCTTTCTTATACTTTATTTTGTTGTAGATGGAAATACAAATAACCCGCTAGGAAGGAAAAGAATAGCTTATACTTTGTAGTTTGTAATATATTTACAGATGCACAGTGAGAATGAGGACCAATGTACATCTGAAAGACAATAAGAAAAGCCAAGACAGCTTCACCCTATATTCTGATTCAAGTGCAATTTTATACGACAACAAATGGGGAACCGCAATGTTTTGGATTATTTAATTAGTCATATGTGGGTAAAACAGGTCAAGTTTTATATTGAACAGGAACTTTCAGAACACATCCTTATATTGTAGTGTAGGTTTAAAGTATGTTTGAATTTAGATCTGTTAATTTTTTGTTGGCTTTATTTTCAGTTAATTTGCTGTTTTATTAGGTCTTAAGAGTCTTAGATTTAGATCTTTTGCTGAAGGTAAGGTGTTTCTATTATTTTGTGATTTTTATACTCCATTTTGTGGCTACTATTTTATTCAGTTTCCAAGTCCTATTTTGGGTTGAACTGGTGCAACCAAAGACTTGTTAACGAACTTCCATCAAGCCCCAGGGATCACTGGGTCTTTCCTGAGACCAATGCTGGAATTATTGTCCATGCTGAAGGGCTTGTGAGCTTTATCATGTCCTACTCCACAAATATGGTAGAATTCTCAAATACTTTCTACTAAGTTACTACAAAGAAGCCAATTATTTAACTTTATTTGATAATATGGATGAGTTTGAATAGGTTATATGATATTTTGATCTGATTGAGAATCTTTATTTTCCAAGTAGGAATTGTTGAAATTTTGATTTGTCGTTTTATGTACAAGTAGCACATGCAAAGAAGAGGTGTCATGGTATAGAGGATGTCCATAACTGTCTCAATTTTGCTTTTCTTTTTCCATTATTTTTCTTTGTTTTAGTACCTATAATTAAGTGCACTTATGGTAGGAATTCTTTTGTCTACTTTTTTGTCAAAGTTCACAGTCTCAGTACTAGACCCCGTACCGGTGAAATCCCAAGTTTCGGTATGTGGCATGATACGGCACATCTATGTCGGTATGGGCAGTTCGGTGTATCAGTACAATTCGGTATGGTACGGTATGGCAAACCATGTTTTGGTAGATATTGCCATCTTTTCTTGTAAAGACTACCTATGAAATCTTTCGCTTTGTCAATATGGAAATCCATTGTGTTTTTGTTAGCTTCAATTAGCTCATGTGCTTATTTAATCACAATTTTTTTTTTAATATCTTTATTTTGTTCAATTTGGTTTGCATTTTAGTAATTATTCTTTTTGAGGACTACAATAAACTTTTCGAAAGAGATGCTGATGCTTTAGTATCTATGGAAGCATGTGCATGCCTTTGTTATCACTTCTCCAAGATCAGCCATAGATTCTGTATATTTCTTCTATTACTCTTCTTAGATGTCAAGCCAAGTCAGTTTGTATTCTTTTTTCGGACCACAGGATATAGTGGTAGAGTTAGCTTTAATAATGTTGGGGAATTAGCCATTTCTTTTTGTCAATTATACAAGTCTGATTGATTTATTTTGTTATTTAAATAACACTAGGAGCTACTGTCAAAATTTTTCTTGAAACTGACAGGTATCTTCAGCTGTTCAAGTTGGTGATGCAGTCCTTTGTTTGCATGAATCTGCTAAAATTTCACATTGGGCTCAAGGCACTGCATTGGTAGCTAGTAGATGGCATGCACTGATAACATCATATTCTAGTGATTCTTCTCATATGAGAACTACAAACAGCTCTCTTGATTTGGAGGTCATTCTAGCAAATTTATTGTTGGCAGATTATTCAGAAGGCAACTTGGAGTCATTAGATAGTGTTGTAGTACAAAAGGCAAGCCTTTGATATGTAAACTTTCCAGACCTAACATGTTTTTGATTATTCTCATTTCCGATGTTTTAATAGTGAGGAAAATCAATAGAGCTTGTCCAACAAGTTTCACTTAGCTATAGTCTATTTGAATTTCCCCCCATAATATCATCACAATTGTTACATAATTCTACTATACTGTTGCATTTATCTAATTAACCAATCTCCGACATTACTTTGTTCAGTTCAAATAGCCTATCAACTTATGGATTCTTATTTAGACAAGTAGCATGTTGCTCTTAATTGACATGAGTTGCTGAGCCCATATGCTACTGATAGCATAATTTGGATATATTGTTGACTTAAAATAATCATCGCATTTTCACATGATAACATCGCTGCAAGTAAATAGATGCATATATTACCAAGTTAGAAAGGAACCATTGAAGCTAGTTTCCTTCTTTCAGATGTTTATTATTTTTTTGAGACTTATTTTCATCATACCTTCCTAACATGTGTCCTTTTTTTCTTTTTCTTTGTCATTTCTTAACTAGGAGTCCAAATATCATGTTGATGGTACAGTTTCATTTGTGAAATTTAAGTGACAAGCTTCTTATAGATGCACTTCAAGTGAATCTATATCTGCACAAAACTTAGCTGTATTACACTCGTAAATGATTTTATTCCTTCTTAACATCATGCTATTTTGGTGATGCAAAAACCGCCATCTGCTACAAAGATATCATGAATAGCCACATCGTAGTTGACGTGATGACATGTTCAATTGACATAACTGCAATTGTCATCCTCAGCAGTAATTCATGAACTCTTTTGGAGACCAATAGGTTATTCTCTTCGCATCAAGCATCACTGTCCTTAGAGATATCATTGGATAAATTTCTTTTCCCTTGTACCCAAATTCCATTTGGCTGGCTACAAGTCTTATCCTTCAAGAATTCTCCAGAACTTGTGCAAGCTTCATTGATACAAAAAGCTCTGGTTCAACTTCTGCTAAGAATTTTTCAGAAGACATTTCCTAGTAAATATGCAAGCTAAATAGGGAGCATGAACATCAATTTATGTTAAAATTGATAAAACAAGTCAATTCTAGCATCTAGAAAAGCTTAACTTGGACTTATTTAATAACTTATGAGCAAATGCCCTGAATTTTTTTCCTTTGTCGTTAATTTTTTTTTAAAAACATGACAGAAATATTAAAAAGAGATTACTAGTAATCGAAGTTTAGAACATTGCACAAGTATTATAAAATGATTACTTTGAAATACTTTATCCTATGTTGGTTGGGGTCATGAGAGGGAGGATGGATGAGGTTGGAAGAATGGATGTATCTTCATTCACTGTTTGATTCAAAAAGTTAAAGAAATGATGTATGAAAAAGTAGGATTCTTCTATCCATCTGGCCCACCAATTTGCATTCTCACAAATTGGAAGGATGTAAGGAAGGATGGATGGAGCATTGGTGGTGGATTTTTTGCATAGATAAAATTATCCTTCATTAAATTTTTTTACAAAACTATAATATTTCTTCACTTTTTCATTCTATTATTTTATATATTTTTTATATATACTATTAATCATATACTATTAAATTTTATATAATTATATTTTAATTTTTGTACATAATTTCGATAATTATAATTAAATAACTAGGATTATCTCAATTTCTCTATTTTTATTTATTATTTTTAATTAATTATTTATATAATATTAATTAATTATTAATTAAATTATAAATTATAGTTATTTATATAATTAAATCATCAATAATTTAATTATAAATAATTTATTAAATTAAACTAAATTAAAATTAAATATTTGTATAATTGTTATATAATTATAGGTTATAATGATTATAAGTTTATATATTTGTTTATTTTATTTATATAAATTAGTATTATAAATTGATAATAGTAATATTTTTTTCAAAGGATAGTTTATGTAAAAATATTATATAAATATCATCCATCCTCTCTTTCATTCTTTCTATACAAACAGAGGAGGAAATCACTTCTATCCATCCTTCTATGTTCACCAAATATATGAAAGGATGAATGGATCTTCCATCTATCCTCTCCTCATCCATCTTTCCTCCTCCATCCATACTTCAGA
>QRFJ01005526.1:0-102078 GCA_006176705.1 Cocos nucifera | reverse complement strand
GTCATATGATGTAATCATTCGATTCAAGTCCAATGTAAAAATCTAAATAGAAACTCTTTTCTATTATTTCATTCTACCATGGCCATGGATTTCTGGACTTGATTCTCAGATCATATTGGGCTGCTCCTCTACCACCGAGGTAGATAGATTCCATCTTGATGTCATTCAGTTTCTACAATGAACTAAATCGTATACATACACCTCAGGGTTTCATATGGCTAGAAGCCGGAGTAATGGTGTAGTCAAACTGTAACACCCTCAGGGTGAACTGTCGATGCATCTCAGGTCAAAGGACTAGACACACTACTGCAGGCATCGTAATTCATCGACGAGAAGATAGACTCGCCTAATGACTACTCGAGGTTGGTCACGCTCAGTGCCCTCATTCTCTAACGAGTATCTGTACTCTCACTCCGATGTCTCCACACCGTAGACTTAAGATTCATCTACTGAAGAGAAGCGATTATACACCAACCTTTCGGATCAATCACCATCCTCGTGATGATCCTATGGTCGGAAGTAATTTATGAGTTAATAATGATTATTCATGTCTTAAATTTTCAACTCTTGAAAATATGAATTATCATTGCCATTAACTCAAAGGATGTATCATAGACACTAAATACACATATGTGATAGAAAATAATTCATTTATTGCTTTTAGTCAAAATTATAATTTTGCCCCTAGAAGTGTATTACAAGTGTCAGCCAATTCTGGCTTCTAGGGCACATATATCTAACAGCAGTCCTAGAAGGCCCTGTAGTCGTGGTAGGCTACATTTTGGCTGCTAGGGCATCTGAGGTCTCCTCGACTTCAATCGATTTGGCTCTATCCGAAGTAGCCGCATGAGCCCCCATGACTTTCGCTGGTGTTTCCTTAGAGAAAAAGTCGGGAACGTTAGGAGCCAGCAAGCTCAAAATGGCCTCACTGAACAAGCATTCAATGGGGCTTCTCTGACCTCCCTCAAACATGGAAGATCCAAACCATGCAGAATCTTTACAATCTCGAAGCCCTCTATAGCCGGAGTTTTGGGACCCTCCAACTTGAAAACCAAAGGTGCAGGAAGAAGGCTGACCCAGGCACAAATAGACCTACCACCTGCCATCTCTATCCTCTTCTTTTGGAAGGTCCTCAAACCTAGCAATTAAGGCAAATTCGAAGCCACCCCTGAAATCATAAATGTTTATCCATCAACATCAGATTTTGAAGTCCAGAAAAGCAAAACTATAAGGGTAAAACGTGAATATGTACCTTCAAAACCATTTGGGCTAATCCCCATATTAAACAAGTTTTTCTCAGAAAAAAGTTCTTTCAAATATGAAACTTCAAAAGCGTGCAAGGTCTTCAAGTCTTGTACCAGGCGCTGGTCGAGTAGCGGATCCCTTAGCAGAGCCTTCTGTGGCTCTCCCCAATCCAAAAAATCCTACTCTTCGCCTGGAGAGTGCGGACATGAACAAAAAGCGCTCCTTCCAATCGTGAATTGCAGTAGGAGCATCTCGGATCAGCAGAAGAATATTCTTTCTACTCCTAGGGGTTACGTACACCATCCATGGGAGTCGGGGTGCTTCTTTAAAGTAAAATAGTAACGAAAGAGAGCAATGCTAGGCTCCACCCCGATCAAAATGCATGCCGCGGTAAAGCTGCAGATTGTTCACCATGAGTTCGGCACCACCAAGGCGAAAAGATATCTCTAAAAAAATAAAAGAAGATGATGAAGAAGGGATGAAGAGAAAATCTCAGCTTGACTCGAAAGCACTCCTCGTACATGCTAACATGACCCGGAGGAGGATTACAAGTGCGCTTCTCAGCCTTCAGAACCTCTAGTCGAAACTTGGGAGGAATATAAAACTAGTTATGGAGTACCACCAAATTCCTCTCTATCACCTCAGATCGAAAGGTCATGGGCACAAAATCCGTGTCCCTAGTCATAGCCATCTCTCTGATGAAGAAAGAAGAAGGAAAAGATGGAAGAAGATAGTTCGAAGAAGAACCTGCAATAAAAAATGACAAGACAAAACTCCTCATCCTACCTAGGATTTATATACACCTATCAAATTAGAGTGATTTTCAAATTTTTCATCCCCTCAGAGGATTAAATACAAAGAGCGTAAATTGACACAATCAAGATGTGTGGCAAGTGTCCCTTAGATATAAAATCCATCACTAATATGGTGATTGATGTAGGCATCCATAATCATACTCTGCCCCACTCCTAAAAAGACGTGTGAAAAATGTACGACATCGTTCATCATGCGCTTGGTGGTTTTCAATTCCACTTCTTTTAGATCCCTGCAAGTTCAATTACAAATGCTTCGAAAGTGACAAAGTCTCTAGGCTAGCAATCCGAACTGGAACTTCGAATCAATCGTAGACAGGATTTCTCATCGCAATGTTAACGCGGCGACACCAAAAAGCAAACGTAGCGCACACCCAGCCCTTCCGTGTAGCTGTGTAAAAGGACTAAAACAATGTATATTGTGGAACGAATACCGCGACTCATAAGATTAGACGCGCCAAATGCACCGAGCTTTCTCATTAACAGAAAAGAGGACTACGTAAACAGTGCGCATTAGTGTACTCAACAAGGTGTTCGCAGCATCGATGTAGATGTGTACGTATTCTTATCTACTAGATCACAGCAACGCTTGAGTGTATGCAAATGTTTGCATCGCTCGGGGGCACGAGGCTTCTCTCCTGTCAATATAAGAGACTCCGGAATCGATCGGAACTTGTGCTAATTATATCGATTCCTCATTCTTATCGAACGCGATCGTAGTTAGGTGGGAGTGGTCTGCTCATAATTGTCCAAGAGGACAACTGCCCGTTATGTCTTCAGTGTACGCATGAGCGCTTCTTAGAACGTCGTGGTTGATGAGGGAGAATTATCTGCTCTCCCGTAAAAACTCGATGTGGCAGGCTTAAAGTTGCGGTTATCACGAGCACTGATGGAGACTGATGCCATGAGAGCGCCATCTACCTGCTCGAATCTCTCTTCAACCTGAGCAAGGAACAATCTTAGTGTTGCTCGGATCTTCAGACTCACAACGTCAGCCCCATGGTTTGGTAAAGTCGGTCAAACCGCTCATTACGCTGCTCTTTCGCATGAAGAGTCTTTGTCTTTCGGACTCTGGGAAGGGCTTCGTCTACTGTGATACTTCTCTACAATGTAGGGCCGTGAGGCTTGGCTCAGCACCTGCCATATGGGTGTGATAATGAGTTTCTCTCACGCTCTCGTCTAGATCTCCGTAAGCGTTGATCCTAGGATCGCTCCCGTGAGCGTCGCAGAGCTCCAGACGTGGAAATCCTTTTATTTGATCTCCTTTGAAGAACGGGCTCGAATGCTATACCTCTTTCTCCTTCAAGCAATCCTTCTCATACGATTCAATTGTTGTCATGGGCTCGACGACAGTCTCATTGCCTTCTCACGCTGTAACCTCCTATCTCACTCTGACTCATCAGAGAGGATTTTCTAATTCGCGTGTGTACGGCGCACCTCACGGTGGCGAATTCTCTAATCGTTCTTCTACAGTCTATAGTTTAGACACGCACTCGAATGGCAAGTATTCTTGATGCTTATGTACAAACGCTGACGTGCTCTCGTGCGGAAGTCTCGATCTGCATTTCGAATTGACCAAAATCTTATTCTACCTGCTATCGCTGGAGGCTGGCGCCCTGTCTACCTCCTCCATGGCGTGCGCCAGAGATCTTATCTCCTACAGCTGGAGATTGGCTTTCGAACAGAGATATCTTATCTCCTCGTTAAAGTCGAGGTTGATGTGGGCTTTGGGGCTAAGATTCCTTATCTCCTCTGCTCCCTCGTCTGGTATGTTTGCCTCTAGTGGGCTGAGAGACTCTCTCTATATCTAGTGACTAACCTGCCTCCGAAGTTGGCCCAATACGCCGACGTGCACACGAGAAATAGAGATCCATAATAATCTCGTGAATCTGAGAATAGTTTACTACTCTGGGGGAGATCCTCCTTGTTTTAGATATATAGTGCGACTGGCTTAGAACCCAAGAGATCTGTTGAAATGACACTGGCACTCCATCATTACACTTCTAGTTTGGGAAAAGTTTGCTAATTAGCTTGGCTCTCCTTACTAAGTGTGCAGATCACTACCATAACTGCATGCAAAAAGTGATTAAGGTGACTTCCACGCTATAAATGCTGTATTTGCGACAGATGCTCTCTCGTGAAATTTTCTCTTTGGATAATGGTAATGATAATTCATATTTTCAAGAGTTGAAAATTTAAGACATGGGTAACAATAAGTCCATCTCTGAATAAAGCTAAAAAGGCTAAATGATCACTCGACCTTGAGGTCTCCACCTGGGCTTTCAGCACGAACGAGTGAGGTGAGTACATCCAACTCAGGAGAGGAATGGTGCAACCTTAGATCCCTGAGAAGGATTTCGTCGAACATTACAGTGTGCTCTATTTCTCTCTCGATAGGCCTAACTCGAAGAGAAGAGTCTCCATGAGATATTAGCTCTCCTGGTGGGGTTCCCTTCGCTCGAGCCTCTATAACACGTGGTAACTGATCATTGAACTGCAAGGAAAAAGCCAGAAAGTAGTTCTCAACAACAGGCTCCATCTCCCAATCCATCAATATGGTCAAAACTCCATTGATGGATTATCTGCTCAGTTCCAATAGCCTCCAATGATCATCCGTATAGAGAATATCTCCTCCTCCTTTTCCACACATTTAGAGGGACACAACTGATGGAGAGCAACTTCCCGATCTTCGATAGCCAAGGCCTTCAAAACCTGGAAATGAGTTAGGAAGGAAACCCTAGTCTGTCTCCTTTTGAGCCCATAACGTCCACAGGTTCTTCGCTTCACACGGAACTTCCATGTGATCTTTTGAAATCTAAGAAAAAACTTCAAAACAAAGGAGACAGTGTTGGAATCGACGAATCGTCACTCCTTTATCCCTCTAACCTGCATTAAGGATGAGAAGAAGCTGGAAAGGATCTCTTTTTTAAATCATCCCCCTCGATAAGAATCAACCAGTCCAAAGGGATCCCTCAATATGCAGTTATTCATGCGCCAACGGATGGACATCACTACTAATTTAATAGTTAAAAAATGTCTCCAAAAATGAAGAGACACGTTACTCGATCCAAAGGCATCCCACAGAAATAGTCCTTTTATTTGATCCTCAGACTTAGCACTAGGGATAACTTTTTATTAGAGATAATCTGAATATCTCAGATCGACGACCGACCCCAAATAATTCGAATCGGCACCAGGACATCAGCAGTAAGAGGTCGATAGCACCTCATATACCTTTCCTCCGCCTGCAAGACTCCGAAGCATTCTTACCGATCCCAACCCATAGCTCAGATCATATCCTTCGTGATCACATCGATACGAAATATTCTTTAGGCCAATTCCCCAACAAATTCCGTCTCGAGTAAGGCGACGATGCGCGTTCTGTAATCTAACCATGATCGAGCTATTTTTCCCACCATACCAAAAATGGTGGAATGAATAAAGGTATTTTTATTCATTTCCAGCAAAGCAGTTATCCCTATTCTAGAAATGTCCACTTGATCTTTGGAATAATAAGTTTAGCGACAACAGACCATAACAACCGCAAAAAATATCTCCTCTACAAATAAAAAAAACTTTGAGAACTCAGGTAGGTAAGAAATTTTTCTCAAAGAATTCATTGTTGCTTGATTATTTTTTACTAACTTGAACGTCGGAGGATCCTCGTCAGAGATAAATCCTCCGACTCGAATTTTATCTTGTAGGTCACTCTAGCATTCTTGCAATCGACAGCTCTACCATAAAAATCGATGACTTCCAACCATAATACACCCTAATCAAGGAGGAGATACGGAATTTGGTGGAGGTGAATGCAATATTTAGATTTTGGTGATCTTTTCCTCTCAGGTTTTGGTTTTATTCTTATTTCTCGTCTTGCAGAGGTAGATGAGGAAGGCATGTGCTACGAGTAATAGTAGTCGTTTTTTTGAAAGAAAGGGAGGTCTAAATATTGCATACAACAGGTGTAACTGGATCGTGCCAAATCTCACAGATAATACGCCACATCATCTTTTGTATTTCTTCAATTTTTGATTGTACGTTATCCATCATGCTTAAGCTCCGAAATTTGTTCTGATCCACTTGGACCTGGTGCATGCTATAATTTCTGTACGATTTGCTCTGGTTCACTTGGACCTGATGGATGCAATAACTGAGAAAACGTACGGTATCCTGCCCTTCATTGTCCTCCGTAAGTACATGGTAAGATGTAAAAATAACTTAAGAAGAGCTAGAAATAGGCATCTTGGATTTCATTTTTAGTACTCCAGCTGATTAAAGTTTCCAAATCATTAAATGCTTTTTATGTGCAGCTTTAACTAATTTGAGGCCACGATTGCAATCCGTATCTTTTATTTGGCCCAGATGACATATGAAACATAAAATAAAGACCAAATATAGATTCTGTTCGCTTATTATGGTAGACCCACTGCATTAGAATTTTTTTAAAAAATATTTTTTTAATTATTTTATTAAAAAATATCTTCATCTCGAACTTATTTTTTGAGCCATCTCAGCTGGAACTCGTGGTTTCAAACCCAGCTAGCCTTTTACCTGGCAGACTGAAATCAGTGAAATCACGAGTCTAATCCATAATATTACTGAAATCGCAAATCCAGCCTGCGAGTCCAAACTCTTTTTTTTTTTTTGGTTCATGGACGGAGCGTAGAGGGCGGAGGACCCGCGGATGCTGCGGGGGTTGGAGGTGTGTAATCTGCGGGTGGGGCGGGGGCGCTGTGGAGGGTGGGGGGCATGAGCAAAGCGAGCGTGCAGGGGGATGGGGGAGCCAAAACAAAAAAAAAAAATTATGGCGGACGAAGATGGGGACGGGGGCGGGGAGTGGTGGTAATGGGCGCAGACCCACGGGATGGGGCAGGGGGCACCGCAGGGGTGGGGGGCGCAAGCGGAGCGGGCGCGTGTCGATTGGAGAAGAATTTTTTTTTTTTTTTTGTGGTGGACAGAGGGAGAGGGGGAGGAGGCGGGGATAGTGGTGACGGGCATGGACACGCAGGGTGGGGCTGGAGGGCGCTGTGGAGGGTGGGGGAGAATTTTTTTTTTATGGCGGACGATGGTGGGGGGCGGGAAGCATGGTGATGGGCGTGGACCCACGGGATGGGGCGAAGAGGCACCGCGGGGAATGGGGGGCGCAACCGGAGCGGACGCATGCATGGGGGGTGGGGGGAGAATTTTTTTTTTTTTGGCTGACGATAGTGGGGATGGGTGCGGGGGACGGTGGTGATAGGTGCGGACCCATGGGGTGGGGCGGAGGGGCGCCGTGGGAGGTGGGGGGCACGAGCGGAGCAAGCACGCGAGGTGTTGGGAGGAGATTTTTATTATTATTATTATTATTTTGTTGGGGATGGAGAGGGGCGGAGGGTGGAGGGGTGGTGGTGCCGGCAGTGACAGAGACCCGTGCCATCTAGAGGAGGCGCACCCCAACAACCCCACCAGCCCCCCCTCCCCCCGATGCTTGCAAGTCCTCCACCGTTACGCCAAAAAAAAGAAATAAGAAGAAGAAGAGAGTAGGGGAGATTTTTATTTTTTTATTTTTTAGTTTTTATGGTGGACAGAGGGCAGTAGGGGGGTGATGGTGGTGGTGGTGAAAGAGACCCATGCACCTGAAGGAGCTATGCTCCGCCCCTCCCAACCCCCCACGGCGCCCACAAGTCCTTCACCCTTGTTACGTAAAAAAAAAAAAAAAAAAAAAAAAAAAAAAAAAAAAAAAAAAAAAAGAAGAGGAAAGGAAAGAAGATGATTGAGTTTTGAAATCGTGGTTTCAACCTACACTTTCAATATTTCAAATTGAAAATATGGATTAAACCAATGGATGTTATTGGGCTGGTGTTATTAATTGAGTTCATGGAAAGCTAGAGATAGAACCATTTGTTATATGATAATATAAAAGATGATTACTTCCACCGAATAGGACCGACTATTGAATAATTAATTAATTTATCATAATTAATTTTAGAATTTTTAGTCTCAAGCAATGGCAACTGTTTTTCTTACCGAGTATTATCTTCCTCAGCATCAGAATAATCATTCTGCATCGAGATGAGTTGGTGGAGGAGGAGAAGCCATGGTGAATAAAGAATATGTGGAAGAACCAAGCTGGATATTTAAGATCGTGAAAAAAGATTGAGAAGAAAACTACAACTGTCATTGGTTGGCATCCGTATTGTATGCACCAGGTGCAATTGGACTGTATCATCTAACCGACCGTGGCTGGGAATTGGATCTAATGGATAGTTATTTTGAGTTCAGGATCGGTGAGAGAAGAGATCTGATCGACCATCCAATGGAGAGTTATTTGAGTTCATCAGCAGATCCCTTCATAGTATCTTTGATGCAAAATGCTTCAGAAGCCTCATCTCCTGGTGTAAAATTCAAGAAAAAGCAAAAAGTATGAAAATAAGGTGAAAAATCTGTGAATATGTGCACCAATGTAGTTAAACCAAAGCTGCCTTGATGTGACGTACAAATCCATCGATCTGAAGATTTGTTATTTTGTATCTTTCGTTTTTTATCATCCATCACATGTTTTTTTTGTCATTACACACTTTGAGGAAGAAAGGTGCACTTTGGCATCAACAGCTCTTAGTGACAGTCTTTAGAGTGTCTAAACCTATGATTCATAACATCCTGAGAACTGTACATTTATATGTAGAAGGTGGTGTTATATTTCCCTCAGCAGCTTGATGTGATGATACATACCAGAGTTGCACATTTAAGTGATCATGATGGCATTGCTCAGAATATTCATGATATATAGGGTATTGAAGATGAAAAGCGAGCCTTTTTTGTTTCAAAGTGCAATAGATGGTGTAATTCGTGTAGTGAGATATATCCTCCCTCTTTTGTTTTTGTATATAAGGATATGTATACATAAAAGGTCATGTAACTGCAGCTGGTCTAATGCATAAAAGGTCATACAACTCATGTCAAACTACTGATCTGATGCTTGACCATACATCAGGTGGTTCATTGCATGCTCAGCCTGGAAGAAGACTGATTGGACAAGAAGAGTGAACACATATTACAAGAAGATAATACCCTTCAGCAACTACAGTAACCTCATGCAATGTTTTCTACAGCTATTTTATCTTCAGATTTGATAAGGATCGGAAGGTATGCATTGAGACCATATAATTCAATGTTAATTTTCATTTTTCTTATCCATTTCATTCCAAATGTTTTGTTATATGCGAAAGTGTATGGTTTAATCATTTTTTTTTACTTTTGTCATCTTTATTTTTTTAAAAATATTTTTTTCTTTCCTGGATGGTTGATGTTTGTCGTAATTAATTTTAAAATTTCTAGTATCAACCAATGATAACTATTTTCTCTAACAAATATTAATCTCAATCAATGATAACCGCGGGTCTCCATCACCACCCCTGCCACCCTCTTCCCCCTCTATCCACCATAATTAAAAAAAAAAAAAAAACTTTGAACCCATAATTTTCAAATCTGATTTCCCCACTCTCTTCTTCACCATCCATTTTCTTTTTTTTTCTTTTTTTTTTTTGCTTTGTTATTTTTTTACATAACAAGGATGGAGGACTTGCGGGCGCTGCGGGGAGGGGGAGGGGGAGGGGAGGGGGGGGGGGCTCCTTTAGGTGCGTTGATCTCCATCACCACAACCACGACCATCTCCTGTCGCCCTCCGTCCGTCACAAAAGAAAAAAAAAATCTCCCACTCTCATCATCATCTTCTTCTTTTTTTTTGCGTAACGAGGGTGGAGGACTTGTGAGTTGCCATGGAGCGGCTCCTTCAGGTGCATGGGTTTTTCCATCACTGCTGCCGCCGCCGCCGCCGCCGCCCGCCACCCTCCCCCCCCCCCCCCCACCTCCATCCGCCGCAAAAAAATAAAATAAAAATAAAAATAAGAATCGCCTCCCACCTCCTGCGCGCCCACTCCGCTTGAAAACACCAACACACCACTACCCGCCCCCCCCCCCCCCCCCCCCCCCCCCCCCCCCCCCCCCCCCCCCCCCCCCCCACCCCCACCCGCCCCCCCCCCCCCCCCCCCCACCCCACCCATGCAGGTCGCGCCCGTCACCCCCGCCCCGCCCCCACCACCATCAGCCATAAAAAAAAAAAAAAAAAATCTCTCTCTCCATCCCCAGCGCGCCCACTCCCCGCTCGCGTCCCCCACCCCCTGCGGCGACCCTTTGCCCCTCGCGAGTCCGCGCCGTCACCACCGCCTTCCGCCCCTCCCCTCACCACCGTCAACCATAATTAAAAAAAAAATTCTCCCCCCAACTCCCGCGCGCCTGCTTCGCTCACCCCTCCGCCCCATCCCGCGGGTCCGCGCTCATCACCACCGCCCCCATCACCGTCCGCCACCAAAAAAAAAAAAAATCTCCCTCACCCCTTGCAGCGCGTCACAACACCCTCCCCACACCACCCCCCCTCACTCCTCCGTCCGCCACCAAAAAAAAAAAATTTTCTTCCCCCATCCCTCGCGTGCCCGCTCCGCTCACGCCCCTCCACCCCCCACGGTGCCCCCGCACCATCCTGCAAGTCCGTGCTTGTCAACACCACCCCCGCCCCCACCTCCGTCCGCCACAAAAAAATTTGCACTAGATAATCTCAGCCAACGCACCTGTCAGAGATTTACCGTTCCTCTGGCTTTCTCTACCGTACCATCCTAAACAAGTTCAACACGGGCTATTCTACGGATTAAGCTCAAAAAATTTTATGGTAATTATAGCATCTGTGGCTTGACTCTTGAAGTCAAGGATCATCATCATCTTAGTTGTCCTTTTGCGGCCGTTGTACATGGACCATTTTTGCTCCAAGGTTTCTGCTTGCCCCCTCCGGTCCTTGATTAAAAAGCATGCCTTAGTTGAGATTTTTTTTTATTTATTATTTTTAAAATTATTATTTTTTACTTATTTTTAAAACTACCATCATTTCAAGTGGCAAAGGGGAGGAGTCAGGAGGGGACCGGATGAAGGATGGGAGAAAGGAGGATGCAAGCGCAGAGGAGAGGGATATTTTTGTTTTTTGCAGCATACGGAGGACGGGAGTGCAGTTGCCGGTGCTGATCGGTGTCGGGGATCTGATCAGAGTGTGGGGGTGGCGGTGGTGCAGGGGCAGAGGAGAGGAAGGTGTGGACGGAGGAGGAGGGGGGCGCGGAGGCCGGGGTAGGAAGAAAGGGTTTTATTTTTTTAATGTTTAAAAATAAATAAAAAAAATATAAAGTAAATAAAATAAAATAATAAAATAAGAAAGAAGGAACGGTTGTGTTTTTTAAAATAATAATAATAATAATAATAATATTTTTTTTTATTATCTTTATTTTTTTCTCCAAATTTAAATTATTTTCTAATATTAATATTAATATTAATATTAATATTAATATTAATATTAATAATATTATTATTATTTTAAATTCTTTTCTTCTTCTTCGTGCACTCCCTACCCTCCTATGCTCCTGATCCCTTCCCATCACGATTGCAAGTCCTCCACTTGCACCATCCCTTTCTTTGCTCCGCATACTCTCTGACCCCCAGTATGCTATCAGTCTCTTCCCATCCTGTACGATTGCAAGTCCTCCACTCGCACCATCCCTTTCTTTACCGATGAGTTCTCCATATCCACTTGCTGCTGCTCCTCAATATCCATCGACATATTATTCAAAATTATTTTTTTTTTAAATAATATATTTATTATTATTTTAAAAATCTAATTAAATATTTTTAAATATTTTATTTTATTTTATTTTTTTATTATTATTTTTATTTTTTCTAATTATTTATTAAAAAATTATTTAAAATAATAATTTTAAAAGAGTGGCATCGAGGAGTGGTGACCACGAGTGGTGCTGGAGTGGGGTGTGGATGTTTGACGTAGATCCATGAAAAAAAATTAAAATATTAATAAATTATTTTTAAAAAATAATTTGAGAAAAATGCTTAAGATATAGAGAACTCATCGAGCTCTTCGATGGAGTTGGCATGCATTTTTTTAGATTATTTTAAATAATTTTTAAATTATTTTTTAAATATATTTATTATTATTATTTTAATTTTTTAATTATTATAATTTAAAAAATATATAGTGGTCGGGTGGAAGAGCCACGAGTGGTGTCGGAGGTGGGATGTGGGTGTTCGATGTAGATCAATAAAAGAAGAATGAAAAAAATATAAAAAATTCTTATATTAAACTATATTAAAAAAATTTAATATAAAATTTTTTTTAAAAATAATAAAAAATATTAATTTTTAATAATTTTTAAATAGTTTTAAAAATATTATTTTAAATAATAATTTTTAAATAACAAAAAAATATTTTAAATATTTTTTAAAAATAAAAATTATTTTTAAATTTTTTTAAAACATAAAAAAATTAATTTTTTTAAAAATAATATTTTATTATTATTTTAAAAACTAATTAAATATTTTTAAATATGTTATTTTATTTTTATTTATTTTTTATTTTTTTATATTTTTAAGCATAAAAAGAAATCTTTTCTCCCTTCCCCTCGATCCTCGTCACCATCGCTCCCGCGCTCGCCTTCCCCTCTGTGACCCCCCCAACCCACCCCCGGTCGAGTTTCCGCTGTTGGAAATGTAGAGATATTCAAGGCTAGGCTCGTGACGAAAGGTAAAGTCAGCGCGAAGGTATTGACTTTCAGGATACCTTTTCGCTAGTAGCCATACTTAAGTTCATCCGCATATTATTTATAATTGCAGCCTATTTTGATTATAAAATATGACAAATAGATATGAAAAATGATATTTTTAAATGGATATCTTGAGGAAGATATCAATATGGAATAGCTACTTGATTTTACATCTGATGATAATGATCACAAGATCTGCAAGCTGCAAAGATCCATATTTAGACTAAAGCAAGCATCTCGAAGCTAGAATGCTCATTTTAATGATATGATCAAATTGTTTGGTTTCATCAAAAATGAGGAGGAGCCTAGTATTTTTAAAAAGATCAGTGGGAGCGCTGTTATTTTACTTATATTGTACATGGATGATATCCTCCTAATTGAAAATGATATTTTCATGTTGATCTCAGTCAAAGTATGGTTATCTAAGATATTCTCTATGAAAGACCTAGGAGAAGCATCCTATATCTTAGGAATTAAGGTCAATAGAGATAGACCAAAGAAGATGCTGGGTCTCTCATAGAAGATGTATATAGAAGAGGTATTGAAGAGGTTCAGTATGGACAACTCCAAGAGGGGACAAGTTTTTTTCAAACATGGCATTCATCTCTTCAAGAAGATGTATCTCAACACACCTGAGGAGATTGAATATATGAGCAAGATCCCTTATACTTCGGTAATAGGAAGCCTCATATATGCCATGCTATGTACATGACCTGATATCATCCATACTATGAGTATCACGAGCAGGTACTAGTTGAATCTAGGTGAAGAATACTAAATTTTTATAAAATGTATCTTTAAGTACTTGAGAAGGACTAAGGCTATATTTTTGGTCTTTGGTAATAGAGAACTCCAGATCTAGGGATATAAAGACTCGGACTTTATGACTGTTGGTGCAGAATCTGGTTGACGCCGGATCGAGCTGGAGCCAAGGAAGAAGAGGTCGCCACCGATGACCTGCAAAATAAAGTTCCATCCGGAGTCGGTGGTGGTGGCTCTGGCAGGATCCTCCGACGATCAAGTCAGCTCTTCTAGCCAACAGAAATGGAGTGCTTAGGAAAGAGTTCGACAGAGTTTTGGGAAGGAGAAGAGAGCTTAGAGAAAACGTATCTAGAGGATCCCTTTTTATAGATGGAGCCCATAGCAAACTGATAGTGACAGCCATACCATTCGGTAGTGGGCCGCTCGAGGCCGCATGGGATTTACTACGAAGAGAAAAGTGTCGTTAGACTGATAGTGACAGCCATACCATCCGATCATAGATCGCTCGGGGTTGCATGGAGTTTGTTACGGAGAGAGAGGTGTCGCCTGTAGTGATGTACCCGTTCATCGAGATTTAATAGTCGAAGTTCGGAGGAAGCAGGCATTGATCGGTGAAGAACTTTGACATATATCAATTCCAGAGAAATTCGAACTCCTAAAGAAAATACGGCTAGAGGAGATCATCCGAGAGGAATGCTAGCTAAAATCTGGAAGTAATCCGCTGGGGGAATCTGACTGAAGGAGAAGTTCGGAAGGAGTTCGGCTCCTGAAGGAATCTGACTGAAGGAAAAGTTCGGAAGGAGTTCGATTCCTGGAGGAATCCAACTGAAAGAGAAGTCCCAAAGTAGTTCGACTTCTGGAGGAACTTGACTGAAGGAGAAGTTTGGAAGAAGTTCGACCGCTGGAGGGGCCCGATTGATGGAGAAGTCTGGGAGGAGTTCGGCTGAAGTTTGAAAGGAGTTCAGCCGCTAGAGGGTTCGGCTGGGGTTCGATTGTCAGAGGAGTTCGGCTACTAAAGGAGTTCGATTGGGGTTTGGTCGTTGGAGGAGTTCGACTGCTGGAGAGAGAGAGTTTCTGATCGAATCTCTTTCGTGATTGCCAGTTATATTAGGCCAAGCATCAGATTGGACTTCGACGGGAGTGGGATTTATCCCCAATAATAGTTCCCCCACTTTCGAGTTCGAAATTCGAAGAAAGAAAGTACAAAAAAGATGACTGTCAAAGTTCTTTTTCGGACTCCGCACTCATTGAGGTTGAAGCTCGGTGGAGATCTTATCTCCTACCAAGATTAAAGAAGATCTTATCTTCTATTGAGGTCAAAGCTCCTGAAAGCTCGGGGAAGATCTTATCTCCAGCCGAGGTTGAAGAAGATCTTATCTTCTGTTGAAGTTGAAGCTCGGAGGAGATCTTATTTCCAGCCGAGATTGAAGGAGATCTTATCTCCTATTGAAGTTGACATTGAAGCTCGGGAAAGATCTTATCTCTAGCCGAGATTGAAGGAGATCTTATCTCCTATTGACATAGAAACTTGAGGGAGATCTTATCTCCAGCTGAGGTTGAAAAAGATCTTATCTCCTATTGAAGTTGACGTTGAAGCTCGGAGGAGATCTTATCTCCAGCCGAGGTTGAAGGAGATCTTATCTCCTATTGATGTTAATGCTTGGAGGAGATCTTATCTCCAGTCAAGGTTGAAAGAGATCTTATCTCCTATTGAAGTTGACGTTGAAGCTTGGGAGAGATCTTATCTCCAACCGAGGTTGAAGGAGATCTTATTTCCTATTGACGTTGATGTTGAAGCTCGAGAGAGATCTTATCTCTAGTCGAGGTTGAAGAAGATCTTATCTCTTATTGACGTTGAAGCTCGGAGGAGATATTATCTTCAGTCGAGGTTGAAGGAGATCTTATCTCCTATTGACGTTAAAATTCGGAGAAGATCTTATCTCCAGCCGAGGTTGAAGGAGATCTTATCTCTTGTTGACGTTGACGTTGAAGCTCGGGGGAGATCTTATTTCCAGCCGAGGTTGAAGGAGATCTAATCTTCTATTGACGTTGAAAGCTCAGGAAAGATCTTATTTCCAGCAGAGGTTGAAGGAGATCTTATCTCCTATTAACATTGACACTCAGGAAAGATCTTATCTCCAGCCGAAGATGAAGGAGATCTTATCTCCTGTTGAAGTTGACGTTGAAGCCTGGGGGAGATCTTATCTCTAGTCGAGGTTGAAGAAGATCTTATCTCCTGTTGACATTGATGCTCGGAGGAGATCTTATCTCTAATCGAGGTTGAAGAAGATCTTATCTCCTATTAAAGTTGACGTTGAAGCTCGAAAGAGATCTTATCTCTAGCCGAGGTTGAAGAAGATCTTATCTCTTATTGATGTTGACGCTCGGGGGAGATCTTATCTCCAGCCAAGGTTGAAGAAGATCTTATCTCCTATTGAAGTTGACGTTGAAGCTCGAAAGAGATTTTATCTCGAGTCGATATTAAAGGAGGCCTTATCTCCTGTTGACATTGATGCTTGAGGGAGATCTTATCTCCAACCGAGGTTGAAGGAGATCTTATCTCCTGTTGAAGTTGACATTGAAGTTTGGAGGAGATCTTATCTCCAGTCGAGGTTGAAGGAGATGTTATCTCCTATTGAAGTTGATGTTGAAGCTCAGGAAAAATCTTATCTCCAGTCGAGGTTGAAGGAGATCTTATCTTCTATTGATGTTGAAGCTGGGGGGAGATCTTATCTTTAATTGAGGTTGAAGGAGATCTTATCTCCTGTTGATGTTGACGTTGAAGCTTGGGGGAGATCTTATCTCCAACCGAGGTTGAAGGAGATCTTATCTCCTATTGATGTTGAAGCTAGGGGGAGATCTTATCTTCAGTCGAGATTGAAGACCTTCAACTCGCTCATGTTAGGACGAGGTTCTCCTTCTGTTCCTAATATGGCCACTATTGATTGCTTCTTTCCTGTCATCACATAATTTTTGCACCAAGAAATAATAATATTGAAATGGAGGAGTTCTATTAAAGAAAAATTATTGGTAGTACATCCTTAGATTTTCTGAATTCTAAGGTCGTGGGAGCGTTGTTCCTTCGAGCTCCTTCAGGCGATAAATTCTGGGCTGGACGATCTCCTCTATTTCATACTGGCCTTCCTAATTTGGGGCAAGCTTTTTCTGATTTTGAGGCTGAGAAATGGTGGCTCGCCGAAGTACTAAGTCTCCCAAATATAGTGTTGATAATGCCGAGAGGTGATCGATCTTCTTATTGTTCCTTCCTCATTGATGGTTCTGGCTGTGGCAGCACCTTGGTCGATCTTCTCTTGCTTCAGACTGGCGTCTGAGGAATCGACCCAACTAGCCTCTCCTAATGAGCTCCTTGATTTCATCTTGGAGCTGAATGCATTCTTCAGTATCGTGGCCATGGTCATAATGGTAGAGACAGTACTTACTTCGATTGTGTTTATTTGGAAAAGATCGTAATTCTTCTGATCTTGGTAGCTGATTCTTAATTTTAATCAGAACTTGAGTTTTAGGAGCATTAAGGGGGGCGTAGTTGTGGAACCTTTTGGGAGGAGAACTTCTTCGCACTCTTCTGTCGGAGCTTCTTTGATGACGAGCTTGAGAAGAAGTTTGGGCTCGCTTGTGCTCGGGGGGAGTCCGTGAGTGCGGTCGAACTTTATTCAGCCCTCTATCAGCGGTGGGTCTATTAGACTCGCCCACCCACCGCTCTCCTATGCTTCTTCATCCTTCAACTTGAAGGCTTCTTTCGCACGGGCATATCCCTTGGCCTAAGCTAGCAGATCGATAAAGTTTCTGGGGTACTTCTTCTTTAGGAAGAACAGCAAATCATTCTTTTGAAGGCCATCTTTGAGTGCGGCCATTGCAACAGACTAATCCAGATTTTGGACCTCCAATGTAGCAGTATTAAATTAGGTGACATAAGCTCGGATGGATTCTCCCTCATGCTTGACATTCATCAGAAAAATTGAACCTCGACGTGGATGTCGGCTGTTGACGAAGTAAGCCACAAATTGATGGCTTATCTGGTTAAAGAAGAAGATTGTACCTGGCCTCAACGTCGAGTACCAATTTCTTGCTGCTTCCTTCAAGGTAGATGGAAAAGCTCGGCATAAGATGGCATCTGGTGCACTATGAAGCAGCATCATGGTCCAGAAGGCCTCCACATGATCGATCGGATCAGAGGTTCCATCGTAGCTTTCAAATTGGGGGAGCTTGAAGTTCGGCGGAACGGGCTCTTGCATAATTCAAAGAGAAAAAGAAAGATCGGTGCAGATGTTGTCATGGTGAGTCGGGACGACATGACGGAGTTTCTTAATTCATCGGTCCATCTTCCATAGTTTCTGATCGAGGACGTCATCTCGATCGCAGATCTTGGATGGCTTTCGACTGTAGATGAAAAAAGTCTTTTCCAAAGGAGAATCATGATCCGAACATGGATCCTCTGCTCTCTATTTTTTCTTTCTACGGGCGATGGGTATGCTAGCCTAAGTGCTCTTCTTTGGGATCGATTTCTAACATCCTGATGGTGGGTTTTCTGGTGGAACCGCCACCGGAGGTTGCCGCATGGCCTGCACTATTTCGGTGAGACCCTGAACCCGCTGCATCAGCAGATCAAACTGCTCTGGATCTACCATGACCGTCGGTAGAGGTGGGGGTTGAAGCGCCGGCGATGGAGCAAGAATAAATGGATCTAGCTCAGATCTGACGGTAGAAGCGGTAGATCTTTGGGTAGTCGTCTTTCTTGAAGGCATTTCTTGGGATTGAGGAAGAGGATGGAGATGAATCTTGAAGAAGAAGATCCACAGGGTCGATTGAGCACTCCTTCAAGAATAAAGGTACCTCAGAAATAGAGAGCCCTTTTTCTAGCGTTAATTTTATTGGTGCAGAATCTTGTTGATGCTGGATCGAGCTGGAGCTGAGGAAGAAGAGGTCACCATCGGTGACCTACAAAATAAAGTCCTATTCGGAGTCGACGGTGGTGGCTCCGACAGGATCCTCCGATGATCAAGTCAGCTCTTCTGACCAACAAAAATGGAGTGCTCAGAAAAGAGTTCGGTAGAGTTTTGGAAAGAAAAAGAGAGCTTAGAAAAAATATATCTGGAAGGTTCCTTTTTATAGACGGAGCCCATAGCAGATTGATAGTGACAGTCATACCATCCGATAGTGCGCCACTCGGGGCCACATGGGGTTTGCTATAGAGAGAGAGGTATCACCAGACTGATAGTGACAGTCATACCATTTGGTCGTGGGCCGCTCAGAGCTATGTGGGGTTTGTTATAAAGAGAGAGGTGTCGCCTGTAGTGGTATGCCTGTTCGTCAAGATTTAATAGTTGAAGTTTGGAGGAAGCAGACATTGGTTGGTGAAGAACTTTGACATATATCAATTTCAGAGGCATTTGAACTTTTAAAGAAAATATGGCTAGAGAAAATCATCGAGAGAAATGCTAGCTAAAATCTGAAAGTAATCTGCTGGAGAAATCTGACTGAAGAAGAAGTCCGAAAGAAGTTCGGCTCCCAGAGGAATCTGACTGAAGGAGAAGTCTGGAAGGAGTTTGGCTCCTTAAGGAATCCGACTGAAGGAGAAATCCAGAAGGTGTTCGGCTCCTAGAGGAACTTGACTGAAGGAGAAGTCTGGAAGGAGTTTGGCTTCTGGAGGAACTTGATTGAAGGAGAAGTTTGGAAGGAGTTCGACTGCTGGAGGGGCCCAACTGATGGAGAAGTTTGAGAGGAGTTCGATTGAAGTTCGAAAGGAGTTCAGCCGCTGGAGGAGTTTGGCTATTGAAGGAGTTCTATTGGGATTCGACTATTGGAGGAATTCGACCGTTGGAGAAGTTCGATTGGGGTTCGGCTGCTGGAGGGAGAGTTTTCGATCGAAGCTCTTTCGTGATTGTCGGTTATATTAGGTTAAGTGTCAGATTGGACTTTGATGGGAGCGAGGTTTATCCCTAACAATGTCTAAGAAAGATGATAAAAAATCGACATCTGAAAGTCTGTTCGTATGCAATGATGGTACTGTAAACTGGAAGAGTTTCAAGCAGACTATGATAGCAGATTCCATCATGGAAGCAGAATATATCGCTGCATCAGAAGCTATGAAGGAGGTGTTCTAATTCAAGAAGTTCGCCACAGAGCTTGGAGTGATGCTATTGGATGCCGTCCCTCTGTACTATGACAATAATGACCCCATAGCCTTAGCTAAGGAGCCAAGGTCTCACCAGAAATTCAAGTACATTGAGCGGCGATATCATCTTATCTACGACTACCTCAAGAAGGGATATGTTGAAGTCAAGAGAGTTAACACCGTAGATAATGCAGTTGATTCATTTACAAAGTCGTTGAGTCAATAGAAGATCGAAGTCCATCTTAAGAAGATGGGACTTAGATTTGTAACTAATTGACTTTAGGTCAAGTAAAAGTTTGTTAGATGTGTGCCCTAGAAGTCAGGTTGGCCGACACTTTGTATATATTTTCTAAAGATATTTTTATAATTTTGACTAAAATTAATAAACAAATTATTTTCTATCATATTGTATATATAAAGTGTCTGTAATATATCTTTTGAGTTAATAGGTATGATAATGCATATTTTCAAAAGTTAAAAATTTAAGGCATGTATTATCAAAATTAACTCATAAATTACTTTCGATCGTAGGATCATCACGAGTATGGTGATCGATCCAAAAGATTGGTAGGACAAATGAGTCTTGAGTCTATGAAGTGGAGACACCAGAGTGAGAGTACAGATACTCATTGAGAATGAGGGTACTGAGCATGACCACTTCAAGTAGTCAAAAAAAAATCTACCTTCTCATCGATGACTAGCTCAATGCTGTAGTGGTGTGTCTGATTCTTTGACCTGAGGTGCATCGATAATTCATCTTAAGTGTGTTATAGTTTGACTACACCATAACTCGATCTCCTAATCATTCGAAATTCTAAGGTATATATTAGCTATAGCATATTCATTATAGAAATTGGATTGTATTAATTGAGGATCTATCTACCTCAATAGATGAGGAGTAGTCCTATAATGATTATGAGATTGAGTTCTTAAGCCCATGGCCATGGCAGTATGAAATAATAGAAAAAAAAATTTTATTAGGTTTTCACATCGGATTCGAATCGAATGATTTATTCATATGATAGATGTTGGGTTTAACAAGTCACTACTATAAAAAAGAGCCTACAGTAACGCATACTATGGTAGCAATTTTTGAAACCACTGCAATAGAGTCTACGGCAGTGGTTATAAGGAATCGCTGCTATAGGATCTATTTATAGCAGCGGTTATAAGAAATCGCTATCATAGTCCGACCTATGGTAGCGATTCTTTGTAATCGCTGCCATATGTCCGACCTATAGCAGCGGTTAGAAAAATCGTTGTCATAGGTCGGATCTATAGTAGCAATTTTGTTGTAACCGCTGCTATATGTTGATCTATAGCAGCAGTTATTTGTAACCACTGTAATATATTTTTTTTTATTTTTTTCTAAATATTATATAATTTTAAAATTTAATGTCTATCTTCATCATTCATTATCTAAATAATTATCATTAGACTATCGTCTTAAAAGATCACCTCAATTTGATGGTCCTAGCTTCATCGATCAAAAAAATTTGATTTCAATCACTACGAACGATGATGCAATGATCTGATAAATGAAGACCTCCGATAGGTCTGAAAATCTGCAATAATGATTTTGGTTATATTTGTAGCATACTATCAAAGTTTTACTTCAATCGAATATCATTATCTTGGTCAATTTAGTATAGATTAATTTCGGTTGTTAAATGATAAACAAGTGATCAAAGGAATAGATGGTGTCCGATTATGAGATAATTTTTTTTATAAATGATCTTGGTTACTACTTTAATCATTTTTTATAGTAGTGATTATAAAATTTAAATCATGAGATTAAGAATGATCTAAAACTATACGTCGTCTGATAATCATTCTTAAACTCTGTTGGTTGTTATATATGCTCGTGCTTTTGCAATATCTGCTTAATGTGAACAGTTCATACAAAAATGATTTAAATTTTATTATCATTGCCATATAAAATGATTAAAATTATAGCAAATATCATTTAACTAAAAAATTATCTCATAATTGGATGCCGTTTAGCTATTTGATCACTTATTTCTAATTTAACGGTCAAAATTATTCTGTACTAAATTGATCATGATAATGATATTTGATTGAAGTAAAACTTTAATAGTATACTATAAATATCATCAAGATCATCATTATAAATTTTTGGATCGAACGGAGGTCTCCATCTATCAGTCATTGCATCATCGTTTGTGATCATCGAAATCGAATTTTTCTGATCGATAAAGCTAGGGCCATTGGATCGAGGTGATCTTTTATGATGACACTCTAATGGTAATTATTTAGATAATGAATGATGAAGATGAGTATTAAATTTTAAAATTATATAATATTTAAAAAAAATAAGAAAAAATTTATTTCCAACCTACGGTAGCGGTTACTGAAAATTACTGCTATAGATCTATGGCAGCGGTTAGGAAACTACTATCGTAGATCTATTACAGTGATTTTCAGTAACCATTGCCATAGATCTACGGTAGCGGTTCGAAAATTGCTATCGTAGATTAGGTTAAAAATCTCCAATTTTTCTTTTCTTTTGTGCACGCGCTCTCTCTCTTTCTCCCCTCCTCTCCGTCATCGATGAGACTCCACCCATCTCGTCGCCACCTGCCCCCTGCCCTCCCCATCTCCAATCGTGGCCGCCCACCCATGCCCTCCCAATCTCGACCACCGCTACCCCCTGCCCTTCCCATCCTCGGTCGTCGTCGTCCACCCCCTGCCCTCCCCATCCCTAGCCGCGGTCGCCCGCCCCCCACCATCCCCATCCCTGGTCGCCGCGGCCCCCTGCCCTCCCCATCCCGGCCACCCACCCCCTGCCCTCCCATCCCCTAGCCTCCCCATCATAGCGCCCCTCCGGGCCTCCTCTCCATCTCTCTCTCTCTCTTTCTTTTTCTTTCTTTTCTCTCTCTATCTCACCATCTTGCTCTTATTTCGCAGGTTATCTCTAGCGTCGTCGTCTTCCTCTAGCGTTGTCACCAGCAACCCTCGAAACTTTTGATACGACCCCCTCTCTATAGTCGTAGGTATATTTTTTTATTTTAATTTTATAGTATTATTTATTAATCACTGGACTAGACCTATCAATGGATCGGGTTTGGATTGAAATCTGGATATTCAGATCTGGATTTGATTTTAATTACTGGTACCGAACCTAAATCCGAATACTCGATGGGTCCGTACTTGAAGTATCAGATCCAAACCCTAATGTATCCCGAGTATCCAGACCCGATTTCAAGACTCGAAACTAAGAAAGGGGGAGAGAGAGAGAGAGGGAGGGGTCCAGCCTCACCGTCGTCATCAGCAAGGAAGATCGAGAGAGAGTGAGGGAGGGGATTCAGCCTTGCCGGCATCACTGGGAGGGAGAGGGTCCGGCCTTGTCGATGAGGAAGATCGAGAGAGTGAGAGAGAGAGAGGGAGAAGTTCAGCCTCGCCACCATCGCTGGTGAGGAAGATCGAGAGAGGGAGAGAGGGAGAGAGGGAGAGAGGGAGGGAGGGAGTCCAGCCTCACCGATGATGGAGATTGAGTGAAAGATGAGCAGTCAAAAAGGCATGCCATAGATCGTACCATGCTGGTAGATCATGCTGTGCTTGGGCCATGTCGTGCCATGCCATGTCTTGTGCCATGTCGTGCCGTGTCGGTAGGCTGTGCCGTGTCGTATCGGTAGGCCATGCCATGTCGGTAGATTGTGCCATGCCTTGGGCCATGCCGTATCGGTAGACTATGCCGTGCCATATCATATTGATAGTTCGTACCTTAAGTCGTGTCATGTCGGTAGGTCATGCCGTGGGCCATGTCGGCTGCTAAAAGAACCTTCGGCCGCTAAGAGAATCCATATTTTGTTGCTTTTGTTTATTGTATTATATAGCGATAGACCCGTCAATTGATTAGTGTATATAATCTTTGGCATCCATATATTTATATGTAATTGTACGGATGGTACCTAGGCATATCTTTGATTATTGTTCAATATATTATATTGGTTAATGTTCATTAACATTATAAGTCACGATGGCACCGAAATGCCATCTAGCTTTCATCCCTGTCTTTCGATGGGTTATGCGGAGTTCAGCATCTGAGGAGCAGTCGGAGTATACTCCATCCACCTCCGCATCGGCTGCTTAGGGATCTTCACCGCTAGCATCTTCTTCACCGACGACATCTACTCCATCGACATCTGAGCCTCCATCGTTATCCATATCTCCAACACATGCTACTCCACCGATATCTGAGTGTATATTTTTATTATATTATTTATTTATTTTTATATAATATTTGTATACTTATATATTTGCATAACATATTTTCATTGTAGGTGCATCATCTAATAGCATATTTTACGGTCCCACATGTATGGTGCATGTGTGGAACCGTCAGCATCAAGTGATGGTATAGTATGATGCGGAGGGAAGACTGCGCGGAAGATGCATTCCTTTTTTGGAGTGCTTGTGAGGTGGTCAGACATTATTCCCATAGAGCCCAGAGACTAGCGATTGATGGATGATACCGTCAGGGATCGGATGTGGGAGAAGATATGGATAAGTGCATCTTAATTATATTTATGCATTTTACATATTTACACTATATTTGATTAGAATAATTTTGTAACTGACTTTTGATAATTTTGTATAGAGAAGGTATGAATTTTCTAACCATGAGAGGGCTCGAGATATCCGACTGAAAAAGATCGGAGAGTTGTACCGAGGCTACAAGGTCAAGCTCCATAGAGGATGGCTCGAGCATCGATGAGACACTCCAAAGGAATTTGTTCCTTGGATATAGGACTGTCCTCTGAGTTAGTGAGAGAGAATGGTTACATATTGGAGGAGTCAGGAGTTCGAGATAAAAGTACTAACTTTTAATTTTTTTGATATACTTAAAATTATATTTTAATATTTTTTAAATATTTATTATTTATTTGAATACTTGTTAGGCTACCTTTCATCAGAATCGGAAGAACCAAGCAGCCCAGGAGTATACGCACACTCTCGATCGTGAGTCTATGGCCAATCGTGTGTATAGAGAGGTAATGAATTCTAAATCCTACGAGATAAATTAAATTAATATTTTATTTTATATTTCTGATAAATTGATTCATTATTATAGCTGATGAGAGATGGAGTGATGTCCAACTGTAGCGAGATCTTTCGATCTAGCTGTATGGACAAGAAAGATAGATCGATGAATGCCGCGATCAGGAGAATTTTTGTAAGTATTAAAGATATTAATATATATAATTAGTATTATAGCATTTTTTATAAAATTTTATTTACATTTACAATTATAGGAATAGTTAGATGCACTTACGAGCGAGAGCTCGAATACCTCTGGCCCCCATGATCATCTATCTTAGGTCTTGAGGTTTGAGCACTCTGGGAGGATCCGATGCAGGCCCGAACATACGTCGATCAGCTATTGGTCTGAGGCGAGCGTCTCTTCATAAGTTTTCAGTGTCGTCAGTCGAAAGAAGCTTGAGGTGGCATTAGCACGAACAGATCATACTGCGATGCGGGTAGATCAAGCTGAGGAGTGTGTATCTAATCTGGAGGACATCATGAGAGATATGGTGTCGATGCTTAGCGTACATTTTGGAGGTGCCTTCACAGACTTTGAGGATATATTGGTGTGCATTCCAGCTCCAGCTTCTCCAACTTCAGCTCCAGCTCCAGCTCGTGCTCCATCTCTCGGAGACAACGATGATATAGATTTAGAAAACTTTTGATATTTTTTTTAAAAAATATTATAATAAATTTTATTTGATAATAAAATTTTAGTATTTTATAAATATTTTTATGTTTATAATATTTTTTATGTTATATATCTCTGCATTTGTTAGATAAAATATATAAAAAATTAAAAAATTTATATTTTTTAATTATTCAGAAGCTACGATAGCGATTTTACAACCGCTGCCATAGACGTGCCAACCACTGTCGTAGACAATGTGTCAATCGCTACATTAGACCTATGGTAGCGGTTACATAATCATTTTTATAGATAAGCCTATGACAACGACTTTATGATCACTGCCATAGATAAGCCTATGGCAGCGGTTTAGAAACCACTGTAATAGGCACTCTATGGTAGCAATTTTCATAACCGCTGCAACAACTACTGTCATAGACTTACGATAATGACTACAGTGGCAGCAGTTAGCTAACCGCTGTCATAGCCTATAACAGTGATTTTTTGGGCTACGACAGCAATTATAAATTACTGTCGTAGCTCGATTCTGTAGTAGTGAGTTTACTTTAACCCTAATCCTGTCGGAGCTTATGATAGAGAAATCCAATCACATAGGTAGCTATATCAAGAGGTTCGTATTCAGTTCTGATGGATTGCCATCATATACTGCTAGGTGTCACTGATGAATTTTAGGAGTAATTAGAATCATCTTGATGATAGATGATTCTAATTAGGTAAATCAGAAGAGTTCTGATCATCTTTCGATAATATCGATGATAAAGATCATGATATATCTCATTACCATACAGAACTGAACCTAACTTGATCACATAAATAAGGATTTGGATCTAAATGTTATCAATTGGACTAATCCAGTTTGATTGCTTTGGATTAGATCCAATCAGATTCAAGAAAATCGTGCTAGCACATAATTGAATATGACTTTCTCCTTATATTGTCTTTTTGATTTATCTCGATGGAGTCAAATTAGATTTAGCTCATCTGAAAATCCTGTATGATTTTGTTTTGATCTGATTGGAGCTTGTTGAAGTCAGATAAGGCCTTGTCCTGATGAGATTAGGGCTTGTCCTGACAAAACCAAAGCTTGTCCTAAAATCATGAGATGGCATTAAGACAAGGGGTCTTTGATCCAGTCTTTGCAGGAAAGAAGAGGTTGGGGCATGCACCCTTAGACTTTATCTGAGGGTGCACATCCCCATCACATTTTACGTGAAGAAATGAGGGCACACACCCCCATATGGCGTGCACCCCTTGAGGATAAGGGAGAAGGAGTTTTTGATGCGATCAAACTCCTTAAAAGATAAGCCTTGCGCCTACTCTTCATTCTTATCTAGTGTTGGCGCCACTTTTGGCTTAGTTTTGGGCGACAAAAACTTGATGGGATTAGGTATTAGGTGTGGGATTTCAGATAGGAGTCCAAATAAATCAAGCAAACTAGTTGCTTGATCATTTGGGACTCTAGGATGGCGCTAGGTCTATAAATAGACCTCTGCACCTAGTTGTTTGGCATTCCAGTTGATCTATGGCGAAGCCCTACCTCTCCCACTATCTTCCACGTCCTTTTTCAAATCTCCTCTCCCTCTTCCATGCCCAAAAGGATTGGACAAAAATCAGAGATCAAGAGTTGATCCCCGATCCTGCAAAGGCTATGCAACAAGTTGCTGATCGAGAGACGAACGTGCTGCCTAGAAGATCAAGTTCGAAGGCTCTACAGATCAGATTCAGATCTGATCTTTCGAGATTAGATCCAGATGGAGAAGGCTTCTAGATCTGATCCGAGTGGACTTTGATATAGATCGGGTGCATGCGCGGCTATATCCAGAATCTCGAAATATAGTCAGATTTTCGATAGGATAAACTATTTATCCAAATCAGATAATAATTATTGTTATAATTTTAATTTAATTTAGTTTTTGATATTAGATCATACTAATTAGATTTGAGAACTCTTAGATCTGATCGGATCTACATAGAAAATTTTTGAAATTCTACTACAGATATGATTAGATCAGATTGATCCTGCGCCAGAAAAACTAAGTTTTCCTTCAGGAAGAAGGTGGGAGGAAGTGAGTGATGTGGTAATTTAGAATCTCAGAATGATCCATCCAGTCACTTGACTTAAATCCTCTAGGTTTTCAATTCAACTGTGATACCTTCCTAACAAAGTTTTGGACACAAAGTAGCTGGAGCATGACAAGCAGGCCTAAAACATCGAAATCATTAGCTATTAGAAAATAGTAAGGTAACTTGACATGCTTTAATTGGTACCATTTTGATAGAAACTAATCGATACTATTTTGCACCTTGTTTTGGATCCAGTTCAAGTATACCAGTGCTGTTGTATCTGAGTCAGGATAGATACAAGGACTATAGTGTTGGATTTACTGCTTCTAATCATAATCATGCGCTTTTCTAAAGCATTAGCATATGAGTAGTAAGGTCATCTAAGTATAAGTTTTATAAAGCAGATAACATAAAATTATCCGTTGCCCATGAAACATACCTCATCATCATGGTTCAATATTCTTTTCCCGCCAATGCGTTGAGCATGATTTCGAGAAATCAACTTCGACAGAATGAGGGAGGTGGGTGTGCGGCCCAATGAGGTAACATCCACTGGGGTCCTCGGTGCTCGCTGCCATGCAGGATTGATGGAGGGACAGAGGTATTTCTGTAGCATGGTCGAAGAATTCGTATACAAGGTGCAAATTCACCATTATGGTTGTATGGTCGATCTCTTTGCCAAGGCCGGGATGTTGGACTTGTTTTCTGGCAGCTTGCAAGAAATATAAGAACTTTGAGATCACATAGAAAGGGATCGAGAAGGTTTTGAGCATGGCGATCCGGAATGAAGATGACAGAGTCTATATGCCAATGTCTGATTTGTATGCACTGGGGGGTTAGGTGGAACGATGTGGAAGGAGCAAGGAAGTTGATAGATAAGCATCGTGCGAAGAAGGGCAGAGGGTCTAGTTTCATTGGGATGGAAGAAAAGAGAAGGTGACATAGAACTAATGTCAGGAGGCTTAGGCCTAGTGGATGCAAAAGGTGTACAGTTCTATTGAGATTGTTGGGAGAGTTAAAGGTGCTGCTGGTTGATGGATTCTGGTACAGGAAGCCCGACACCAGCTAACTGAGGACACCCATCTGTAAAACTTGCCGAAGACACCCATCTGTAAAGGAAGCCATAATAGAGCCCAAGTGTTTCCGTTTGGGATTTTGATTACAATTCAACAATTGAATTCTGGCATTCTATTAAATATTTTGTTTTTGTCATGGAGAAGAGGTGTACTTAAGACTGTGGTGCACCATTTTAACAGGAAAACAGAAAGTTATGGGCTGCAGAGTGCAATGCATCTTCTTCTGTGCTAAGAAGTGCTCTATCGTACCTAAAACTGTCTTTCTAACAGAAAGAATCCTTGGTCATGTGTGATTTAGGTTCGAAAACCTTTTCTTACAGAGGGTAAATGTAAGAAAAAGTTCAATCAAGGTGCTAGTAAAAATCCTCTTAAAAATTTAGCCTAAGAAAACCTGTCCATGGAACCCAACAATGTTGCATGCAAGGGTCCATATGTGCAAAGTTTTCATATTTATGATTCAATATGACAAGAAAATAATAATCAATGCATGTTTGCACAGTTTTAATCTCCTGGACCGGGTGACCGAGCAATTTTCTAGACAATCCGAGCAACATTCGAGACCATCTTTTAAGCCTTCAAGAAGTGGAAATTTGGTTTACCAATCCCTTTCAGATAGAGAACGGCATGCCCTAGTCTAATGCGTTTTTTCAACCTGTTGGTGGACTGAGTATTCATTCTGAAAAAGTTCTCCTTAGCCTCGATGTGACAACCGAAGCTGGACGACCTCCCACAAAGATAGAACTGGTTAGAGATTCGTTCCCAGAGAAATATGCTGCCAATGAAACATTAAGATTTTCCTCACCAAACTAATTCTTCCGATCAATATTAAATACTACAGTCAACCGTTTACCAATATATATATATATATATATATATATATATATATATATATACAGTCAACCACTTGGTCCTCACGGCAGAGCTCACTTATTAGATGCTAATTTGCAGGCCTATTAGATGCTTCATTTTAAAGGAGGTCACAGAGGTAAAACAGAATGTATGTCCCAACTTATTAACCCCACGCATGCATACACGTCTTCATGGGTGATTTCAAAAGTTGAAACGAAACTGATAAGAAGGAATAATTTGTCTTAATCAAGGCACTGCCAGAATGTTCGAGCTATCTATTATTAGGATTTACTAGATTGTAAGACCACCAGATCCCCTGGAGGGTGCCTGAAGTAACATCTATTTTTATATACACAAATACTTTGGATAAAATGGAGAATATTTAATTGTCTCCACAGAATGCCCATTTTCCATTCAATATTAACCACAGTATAGTGCTTAAAGAAGACCGAAGATATATTTCCACATAGTGATATTCAGATTACTAATAATCTTTATTGGCACTTAAAGCGAGTTGCTGTGTTTCCACTCTTCATGACAGAGAGGAGAGGTGCTTTGCATCCCAAATTGTAGTGACATCATCAAGCACATAGCTATCATTTGAAGACCGGACACCCCTCGACAACTATACCTGGTTCGGTAGGGCATTTGGCTAGAGGACAATGATCATCTACCCCCAGTCCCCACCAGCTGATCCCGTATATACCTTGAACCTGAAGGATACTTGCTAGAACAGCCACAAAAGCAGCTCCAATGTCAAGCCCAGAGGATAGAACATAGTTATACCTAGCCCACCATCCTTTGTACTTGCTAAAAACAATGTAGTTGAAAATTGTGCCAACTACGATCCACGGCCAGACGTTAACTGCAGAAGCTGGAGGCATTATGGCACCAATGGAAAATATGACCGGCACATGGATGTGCTGAATCCACTTCTTTTTCGGATACATTTGCGATAGGATCCACACCGGCACTGGTGCAAGTAATCCGATAACGAAGAAGACAAAAATCATAGAGTATGTGCCTGAAGGATAGAATAATTTTTGTGGTCCAACAAGTCCCCATGTAACTCCCACACTGAAAGATATGCGGTCACCAGGGCACGTCCATGGGCTTCCTTTGGGTAGTCTTTCTAGATCACATATATGCGGAATCGAGCTAAAAATCCACCATCCTGTCCCAAAGTTGGCGGTTACTGACAATGCTGTACCGATAATCTGTTTCATGTAAAGAGAGAGGCTATTAGTTAGAAATATCATCGCTCAGATGTGCTATATATATATATTTATCATTCATACCAAAAGCGCTCGGATGTGCTACAATTAATTTGGTGTATATATATATACACACACACACACATGAACAATCTAAAGTATTCCGATAGATATTTTTTTCTTTTTCTTCATTTTCATATTTTTTTTCATCACTCAGATGTGCTATATATATATATATATATATATATATATATATACTAAAGCGCTCAGATGTGCTACAATTAATTTGATATATATATATATACAGCAATTTACCTGAACAAGGAACATCGATTTTGGAGGAATCTTCATGTAATGACCTAGCTTAAAAGAAGAAATTGCGTCGGTAGCCATACTTACGGCAAGCGTACCATAAATCTTAAATGCCATGTTTGCAATTGGCTTGCCTGGACTTAGATATCCATTGAGCATTTCGAAAAATACGTGAACCGGCATGCCCTACATCAAAAGCTCAAACAAGTTAAAAAGGACGTACATAATGACCCTCTTTAACAAAGAATATGTGAACAAATCCTCCTAAACTAAGTTTTGGGAAAATTGTGATGTGCTGATGGATCTTGATTTACAGTTAAACTAAAGTCACCATGTCATGACTAACTATAGTATAATATTTCAATCTGAAAGGAAAATGATAAATCCATCTTACTGTATTTGTAGTAGCGGTAAGAACAGCATATGGAAGTAGTACAATGAAAATCATAGCAAATACTATCAAAAATCCCCAGGAAGAAAGTTGGACTTGTTCATTGAATACTTGACAAGTTAATATTGATAAACCGGCCATTGAAAACAAGACCAAATAAAACCACCATTGAGGAATAGCTTCATAATTTTGCTTCATTAGTCTAGTGTGAATGTCTTCTTCTTTTTCTTTGTATGCCTTCTTAACTTGGTTCCACATTGATCTAGCAAGGCACAAAGATGTAATTAGTCATCATAGATTAAAAAGAAAGAAATACATCCTAAAACCATATAGCCCGAGCTTGCAAAATGTAGGATCATGAGATGGGAAACAGATAATAGTTGAGTATGCAATATATTGAAAGAAATTTCTTTATCTAAAATTATCTTATATGTAAACAAGAAAATTAATCACAGTTTCAAGAAGAATATATGAGACTTACCGTCCATAGTAGAGAGCTAAGTGAGAAATACTTGATGTTAAACAAGCAAAGGAGAACCCATAAGAATATGGGTAGAAGATGCTCAAATACAGCTTGGAGTAGTTATTATATGCTGTTTCATCAAATTGTAGCTTCTCATCTATAATACGTGAAATATTATATATCTGTCCATCAGCATCAAACATCTCTTGGGAGAAAATTGGAAACCTCTTGGCACTATATTCATTGGTCCAATATGATATGGGCGCAATGACGTAGAGCTTTATGACAAAGCCAATGAACATGTTACAGATCACAAACATTGGTGTGGCCAGTGGAGATCCTAAAAAGCTTGTTGTGGTCATCCAATCTAGGGCGAATGATCCAAGCCCGAGCCCTTTCTGTCCAGAACCAATTTGTTGTGCGGTCACCGAGTCCTTCCATATCCAGCAAATAAATGATAAAGCAGTGATAGAAGGAAAGAAGTAAACTGGGACTATATGGTATGCAAAACTTGAAACTGCAACTATAAGGAAGAATTGGAGTCTTGTTAGCTGATCCTTTGGTCTTTTCTCTGTCACATGAATTGCTCTGGACATAACAAAAGAAAGATGACGCTTTTTATTTGCATGGTACAAGAGAAAAAAAGAGGCAACACTTTCTGTCAATGGACAGAAGAGAAAGACGAGGTAAGACATGAATCTCAGAATACCTATAGAAAGACACATCCACAAGAGTTGCAGGCCACCACATGTAAGGATTATGCACTAGGAAACTAGTGCAAATACCAGCAAACCCATATCCAAGAAACTATGCATGAAAGACGAGGAAAAATGATTTGTGAGTAAACATAATTCATTTATCATCAAATAATTTTAGCAAAAGTTATGAAAAGACACATAAACAATCTTGCAAATGTCCAAGAGAAGGACTTTCCAACAACTAACTAACAATAGCAAGTTAATACCGTATCAGTAAGTTTCTTTGGAAGCACAGATAAGAACAATGAAATTTTAATTGTAACAAAAGCTTTACATAATTTTTTTCTTATACACTTCTTAGGTATTTGGTCCCTTTTTTGTGAGAAGGATAGGGAGGAATGAACTCAAGAATTTATTCCGCCACAGCAAGTCTCCATCCGCTAAGTTAATTAAATTGTTTCATGTGCATGCATAGGAATAGACAATTTAAGTACATAAAGTAGGCTACGTTACCAGATGTTTTCTTATTTTCTTTTATTTTCTTCATGCTTTTATTCTATTTTTGAGAAAATTAGTAGTATTTCCACCAGGTTTCATGATACTACTTCTACATTCTTTTTTGAGAATACAAGGTTATCCACTCCCATTCAATTTGAACTTAACATCTCCCACTTGAGCAGATGGGTGCCAACAAAAACTACTAATTGCCAGCAACTTTTAGATATATGTCCTAGAAGCTAAATTGATCGACACTTATATTATACTTTTTAAAAATATTTTTATAATTTTGACATAAAATTAATAAAAATAATATTTTTCTATCATATTATGTATTTAAGTGTCTGTGATACATTTTTTGAGTTAATGGACATGATAACACATATTCTCAAGAGTTGAGAATTTAAGACGTGTTATTATACTTAACTCAAAAACTGCTCTCGATCGTAGGATCATCATGAAGATGGTAATCGATCCGAAAGATCGATGTATGATTGCTTTCTTAGGATAGATGAGTCTTGAGTCTATGGTGTGAAGGCACCAGAGCGAGAGCATGGATACTTATTGAGAACAAGGGCACTGAGTGTGACTACTTCGAGCAGTCATAAGGAAGTTTACCTTCTCGTTGATAACTAGCTCGATGCTACAGTTGTGTGTTTGATTCTTTGATCTAAGGTGCATCGACAGTTCACCTTGAGTATATTATAATTTGACTA
This sequence comes from Cocos nucifera, assembly GCA_006176705.1. NCBI lineage: Eukaryota > Viridiplantae > Streptophyta > Magnoliopsida > Arecales > Arecaceae > Cocos > Cocos nucifera. Next base: position 68,519 of record QRFJ01005526.1, on the reverse strand, counting down.
TACCATAACTCGATCTCCTAGCTATTTGAAATCCTGAGGTGTATGTTGGTTATAGCATGTTCATTATAAAAATTGGATCACACCAATAAGAGATCTATCAACCATAGTAGAGGAGTAGTCCTATGATGATCTTGAGATTGAGTCTTTAAGCTCATGGCAATGGCAGTGTAAATATAATAGAAAGAAGTTTCTATTAGAGCTTCACATCGAATTTGAATCGAATGATTTATTCATATAGCAGGTGTAGGGTTGACGAGTTTATTTTGACCTGGATCTTATCGGAGCTCATGATAGAAGAATCCAATCATAAAGGTAGCTACACCGAGAGATTGATATTCGATTCTGATGGATTGTCACCACATACTGCTAGATAGCATTGATGAATTTTGAGATCAATTAGAATTATCTGGATGATCAACGATTCTAATAGAATAAATCAGAAGAATTCTGATCAATCAAAAGATGTTTTGATGATATCAATGATGAAGATCGCAAAATATCCTATTACCATACAGAACTGAATCTAATTGGATTATACAAATAAGAATTTAGATCTGGACGTCATCAATTGGGCTAATCTAGTTTGATTGATTTGGATTTGATCCAATCAGATTCAAAAAAATCATGCTAGCGCACGATTGGACTGGACTTTCTCCTTCTATCATCTTTCTGGTTCATCTCGACTGAGATGAATTGGATTTGGCTCATCCAAGAATACTGTATGGATTTGTTCTGGTCTGACTGGAGCTTCTTCTAGTTAAATTAAGGCTTGTCTTGATAAGATCAGGGCTTGTCCTAAATCCATGAAATGGAATCAGGATAAAAGCCACTTGGACCCGATCTTTGCAGGAATTAAAGGGAGAAGGGCGTGTGCCCCCTAGAGATTTTCTAGGGGTGCACGCCCTTAGATGTTTTACATGGGAATTGAGGGCACATGCCCCCTTATGGCGTGCGCCCTTAGAGGATAAAGCAAGAAGAGTTTGAATGAGATCAAACTCTAAGGGTTTTAGTGCCTTGCTCCTACCCATCTCCATCCTCTCTTCTCCATGCTAGTTTCTCCTTGCTTTTGTGCGACAAAAATAAAAAGAAATCAGGTGTGGGCATGAAAATCAGATGGGAGTCCTTCCGCTTTAAGCATTCTAGTTGCTTAAAGGCCTAGGACTCCAAGATAGTGCATAGGTCTATAAATAGACCCCTTGCCAAAGTGTTTGGCATTCCAATTAATTCCACGCCTAGGCTCTGCCAGTTTCTCCATATCCCATGCCCCCTCTTCTCATCTTCTCCCTCTTCCCATGCCCAAGGAGTTGGCCAGAAATCAGCTTCAAGAGTTGAGTGCTGTTAGTGCAAAGATTCAGCTAGGGAGTTCTACTTTGTGAGATGAATATGCTGCCATAGAAGATCAATTCGAAGGCAAACCAGAAGCATTCCAGATCTGATCTTTTGATATTAGATCCAGAAGGAGATGACATTTAGATCTGATCTGAGTGAACTCTGGTAGAGGTCGGGTGTGTGTACGGCTGGCATTAAAACCTCAAAGATTCGTTAGATTATCACTATGAGTAAATCGTTTATCTGATTAGGTAACATGAGATATTACTAATTTTATTTTAATTTTTATTTTTATAATCAGATCAATCTAATCAGATCTAAAAACTCTTAAATCTAATCAGATCTTAAAAAATAATTTTTGAAAAATTTACTTCAGATCTGATCCGATTAGATCTATCTTGCGGCCTAGAAATAGAGATTCTTTCAACTAGTATCAGAGCTGCATTTATAGTTCTAGATTTATTTTTAGATTTGGTCTAAAATTTTTATTTATGTTCTAATTAGTTAAGTTTTAGATGTTGCATGGGATGCAATTAGATCTGAAATAAATAGATGTATTTAAAATTTTTATATGTATGACATATGTGATGCATGTCTAGACTAGTTCTATAGTTCTATATCATGAATAGTCTAGAATCAAAAATTTTTATGATATGATCATTTAAATTTTTATTTTCAAATATTACATCAAATGTAATCAGATCTAAAAATGAGTTTATATATTTAAATTTTATATATGAGATGTATGCAAAGCACGTGTAGATTAGATCTTAAATCATATAAGAGTTATATGCATTAGATCTAATTATTTTATAGTTTAATCTATATTTTTGATTAAGGCATTCTTCTTGGCCATCCGATCATAAGAGTAAAAAAAGTTTAAAGGTCCTCTCTTTCTATTCGATGGGATGTTTTAATGGCTTATTGGGGTGCTGCACGTTTGTCCTTAATTAGAAATAAAAAATAACTATTTTGCAAAATCCTAGATAAAAAAATCCTAGAAACTTTACATACTTTGATCTTGAACCATATTTTGACTTAATTAAAAATTAAGTTTATAAAATTACTTAGATCTAAAAATTATGAATTTTCAATCTAAGATATTTTCATAAAACATGGGTTCGGGTATGGATAGCTTGATTAGGTCTAGCGGTTGATAAGATCGAATCAAGAGTTGGTTAGGTAGGATTAGGAGTGCTTAGGATTGATCAGTCCATTAGATGTAAGTCTTGGTCAAGGTCGACTTACAGTCACATGTGGTCGACTACTTTAAGAGCTAATTTGGCTCTATGGTTCGAGCTTAGATTGTAAGCTAATTCGATCGATTTTGGTTCGATAATTTAGTATTTAAGATATGTTCGGCATACACAACTGGTGGTCTTTAATTAGAAGCTACTTAATCTGAATACATTCATAATGAGTTAATGGCATATCTCTTCCATCGATCTCACTTACCTAGCCATTTGAGTCGACCCAATTTTGATTTGAGGTGGCTAACAATTCGAGCTAATCCATACCACTAGGTTAGTCATAACCATTATGACTAGTCGAGTCTAAGAGACCAAAATTAAAATCTTTCTAAGAAAATATTAAGTTAATTGATCTTCTACCATTGTAAATGTGCGAGCTCTTTTCAGAATTGATTGTTCTTGACTGGATACAGTGGTTCAGTTGCATCGGAAAGATGCAACCATATCTATTAGATATAGGATGCTATGGATTGGAGGATGGGTTAGACTTAATATTTTGGATATGGTAAGGATCATAATCAAGAATCCAATTCATGCAAATGGTGGGTTTGACTTAATTAAGGAGTGAAGCAATATTCTAGGCATGATGAGCTTCATGAATTAAAGACCGAGTTTGAGTGTATTATGTTTAGAGAAATATTAGGCATGAGTTATCCACTCATCGGCTGACTCATCACCAATAACTATTAGATGAGATGGTGAGCTTATTGATTAGTAGGACCGTACTACCCACTAAAAATCATTGATCGTGAAGATTTTTGCATCTCTGCTAAGAAAGTGTAGAGATATGAGAAAATAGTGAAAGTCTAAATTTGTTTAAAAATAAATTTTTTTAATAAATTAGTTATTAAGTCAATTATAAATCTTATTAAAAATTTTGACTCTATGTAGAAAAATATTTACGTCAAATCCCTTAGCTCGAATCTTAGATACTCATAGACTGACCAGACCCAATTATAAGAATTAGTTTAGAAACCTAAAAATTATTTTGAGTTTTAAAAAGCTATCCTATGTGTTGGACCAAAAACTTTCCACTCTTCTAACCCATCTGACCACTGATCAGAAAGCATCTCATGAAAAGTGGTCTAACGATGACAACAAAGTTAGGTGCTATATGTTGGGCTCAATGTCTGATGAGTTACAGTGCCAACATGAGAACATTAGGACTGTATGCCAAATGTTGACTTACCTACAAGAGTTGTTTGGTGAATAGAGTCGCACAGCACGCTACCAAATCTCAAGGAGACTCTTTAAGATGCAAATGCATTATGGACAATAGGTCCAAGATCATTGCCTGGCGATAATCAAAGATCTTGAAGAACTTAAGAAGCTCGATGTTTTAATAGACAAGGATCTGCAGATTGATGTGATTCTATAGTTCTTGACTGATTCATATGGATAGTTCATTATGAACTTTCATTTGAATAAGCTCCAGTGCATCTTAGCGAAGTTGATGAATATGCTAGTTACTGCTGAGTAGAGTTTGAAGGATTCAAAGGATTTAGTTCTTGCTGTGGAGTAGACTTGAACTAAGAGAAGGTCTTTTGAAAAGAAGAATAAGTCTGCGAAGAAGTTGAAGATTGAGGAAAAGAAGAAGAAGGACGAGCTAAAGAAGAAGGCTTCAGAGAAAAAAAGTATTTCCACTGCAACTTCAATGGTCATTGAAAGCAGAACTGCCTTGCGTACCTAGCTAGTCTGAAGAATAAAAAGAAAGGAGGACCTTTTGGAGGTATGCTCATCATTGAGACTACCTTATGATTTTTCTGCATTCAGTTAGGTGTTTGACTTTAGTTCTAATGCTCATTTATGCACTTCTATGCAGGGTCTTGAGAAAAATAGGAGGCTGAGGGATGGTGAGATGATCCTGCGTATCAAAAATAGAGCAAGAGTTGCTACTATGGCCGTGAAAACCTACCCTCTTTGACTACCATCTGAATTTATTTTAGTTCTTAGAGATTGTTATTTTATGCCTGCAGTAAGTAAAAATTTGATTTCTATTTTATATTTAGCATAAAAAAGTTATGTAATTAGCTTATTTAAGGACCACTGTATTATTTTTTTCGAAAGAAATAAAATTATAAGTAGATTTTTTTAATTAATGATCTCTACCAGTTACATATAGATATTTCTATTTTTAATGTCGAGTAAAATATGAATGCCATAGGATCTAAACGACCTAGCGATAGTGTTAATGAAAAGTATCTATGGCACCTTAGGCTAGGTCATATAGCCGAATATAGGATTAATAAATTGAAAAAATTTAGACTAATGGATCTGTTAACTTTTGAGTCATATCCAATTTGTGAGTCATGCCTTCAAGGCAAAATAACCATGCTACCTTTTGTAAGACATGGAGAAAGGGCACAGACCTACTTGTCTTGGAACATACAGATGTGTGCAGTCTATTTGATGTGCTGGCTAGAGATGACTTTCAATACTTTATTATCTTTATTGATGAGCTATCTCGGTATGGATATATGTTTCTAACGTAACACAAGTCTGAAGCTTTTAAAAAGTTTAAAAAATTCAGACATGAAGTAGAAAAGTAAACTAGAAAACCTATTAAGACTCTTTGACCAGATTGAAGAGGTGAATATCTTAGTCAAAAATTTTTGGACAATCTTAAGGATAATGGCATAGTCTCATAATAGACTCTACTTGGAATGCCTCCGCTTAATGAAATTTTAAAATGGAGATATCGAACCCTATTAGATATAGTCTAATCCATGACGAGCTTCACGGACCTTCCTAAGTTTTTTTGGAGATATAGTTTAATGACAGTTATTTATTTACTAAAAGGGTTTCGTTTGAAATCATTCCTACCACACCATATGAGATATGACATGGTAAGAAGTCAAGTCTGAGTCATCTTAGAATTTGAGATTGTTCGATTCATGTCAAAAAATAATAGGTAGATAAATTAGAATCTAGGTCCCTTGGAGCTTAATTTATTAGATATCCTAAAGAGTCATTAGAATATTATTTCTATCTTTTAGAAGACCATAATGTGATTGTAAGTCGACGCACCATTTTTCTTAAGCAATAATTTATTAAAGATAGTGGCATCGAAAGATAGATTAGGCTCGAGGAGAAAGTTTCCAAAAAGCAACAAGCCAAGGAACCTGAGAAATCTAGTCAATTTGAGCCAATCCACACACTACCTCCTACACCTTGTAGATCAAATAGAATTTTTCATCCTCATAAGAGGTACTTAGATACTATTTAAGAGGATATAGAAAAAATATTTTTCACAAAAAATGAGGTTCATGATGATGATCCCAAAATCTATGACGAGGCGATATCAGATATCGACTTCGAGAAATGGCTAGAGACAATAATGTCAAAGATTGACTCAATATGCTCAAATCAAGTCTGGATCTTGGTAGATCCACCTGAAGGTATAATACCTATTGAGTGTAAATGAATTTTCAAGAGAAAGACAGATGCAGATGAAAATATAGAGATATTCAAGGCTAGGCTAGTGGCAAAATGGTATAGTCAGCACGAAGGCATTGATTATCAAGATACATTCTTGTCAGTAGCTATGCTAAAATTCATCCGCGCAAGTATGTTGCAGTCTATTTCGATTATAAAATATGGTAGATGAATGTAAAAATAATGTTCCTAAATGGATATCTTGAGAAAGATATCTAAATGGTACAGCCACTTGATTTCACATCCGGTGATGATGATCATAAGATTTGCAAGCTACAAAGATCTATTTATGAACTCAAACAAGCATCTCAGAGTTGGAATGCTCGTTTCAATGATGTAATCAAATCGTTTGATTTAATCAAGAACGAGGAAGAACCATATGTGTTCAAGAAGATTAGTGGGACCGTTGTTATCTTCCTCGTACTGTACGTGGATGACACCCTCCTATTTGAGAATAACATTTTCATGTTGACCATGGTCAAAGTGTGGTTGTCTAAAGAGTCTTCTATGAAAGATCTAGAAGAAGCATCCTTCATTTTAGGAATTAAGGTCTATAGGATTAGACTAAAGAGGATGCTGGGTCTCTCACAGAAGATATAAATAGAGGAGGTGCTGAAGAGGTTCAGCATGAAAAACTCCAAGAGGAGACTAGTGCTCTTCAAACATGGCATTCATCTCTCCAAAAAGATATGCCCCAAGACATCTGAAGAGATTGAACGCATGAGCAAGATCCCTTATGCTTTGGTAATAAGGAGCTTTATGTATGCCACGCTATGTATATGACCTAATATCGTCCATGCTGTGAGTGTCACAAGCAGGTATCAGTCGAATCCAAACGAAGAGTACTGAACTTCTGTCAAATGTATCCTTAAGTACTTAAGAAGAATTAAGGATATATTTTTGATTTTTGATAATGGAGAACTCTAGGTTCAGGGATATACCGAATTAGAATTTATATATGATATAGATGATCGAAAGTCGACATTTAAAAGTCTATTTCTGTGCAATGATGGTGTTGTAAGCTAAAAGAGTTTCAAGCTATCGATAATAGCAGACTCCACCATGAAAGTAGAATATATCGCTGCCTCAAAAATTGGAAAGAAGGCATTCTGGGTTAAGAAGTTTGCCCTAGAGCTCAGAGTGATGCCATCAGATACCATCTCTCTATACTGCGACAATAATGGCACCATAGCTCTAGCTAAGGAGCCGAGGTCTCACTTGAATCTAAGCATATCGAGCGGCGATTTCATCTCATCTATGATTATCTTAAAAAGGGATACATCGAGGTCAAGAGAGTCGACACTGTAGATAATATGGTTGACCCACTGATAAAGCCATTGAGCCAATAGAAGATCAAAGTCCATCTTGAGAAGATGAAACTTAGATTTATAGCCAATTAGCTTTAGGTCAAGTAGGAGTTTGTTAGATGTGTACCATAGAAGATAGATTGGCCGATACTTATAATATACTTTCTAAAGATATTTTTATAATTTTGACTTAAAATTAATAAATAGATTATGTTGGGGATAAACCCCGCTCCTGTCGAAGTCTAGTTCGATGCTCAGCCTAATGTAGTCAGTAGCCACGGAAGAGCTTCAGTAGATAGATCTTAGCCGAACCCTTACAGCCGATCGAACTGCTTAATTGGTCGAGCTCTTTTCGACTTCTTAGTGGCCGAACTCCTCAGCGGTCATCCCTCGACCAAACTTCTAGCGACCGAGCTCCTTCCAAAATTTCAACGGCTGAGCCTTAGCCGCACTCCTCCAGCCAGATGCTTACGAGAGCCAAACTCTCCTCCAAGCTTCCTCTTCGATCGGACTTCTTCGAGAGCTAGACTCATCCCAGACACCCTTCGGAAGGACTTCTTAAGGAGCCAGACTCCTTCCTGACACCCTCTTCGATCGATCGAGCTCCTACCGAACTCCCTAATGGTCGAGTCTTAGCCGCGTACCTCCAGCCAGACGCCTACGAGAGCCGAACTTCTTTCAAGCTTCCTTTTTAGGAGTTCGAACTCCTCCAAAATGGACAGAAGCCCTTCAACCCTTCATTCGGCTGACTCTGCAGCCATCACCATCAGTCCGCTGTAAGCAACAATGATCCGCTATCAGGCAGCGATGGCTGTCACCATCAATCCACCGTAGACGGCACCTTTTCGTGAGACTGACTCCACCGAACCTCGAGTGGCCTGCCAGCACGCAGCTACAGCTGTCACCATTAAGCTCCGCTATAAAAAGAACCCTCCAGATCTCTAATCTCTCTAATCTCTCTGATCTCTAAGCTCTCCTCTTCTTTTTCAAGCTCCAGAACTCCTTTTTGAGCACTCCATTCCTATTGGCCAGAGCTAACTTGATCGTCGGAGGGTCCCATCGGAGCCACCCCCTACCGACTTCGAACGGAACTTTGTTTTGCAGGTCCCCAATGACGACATCATCAGCCTCCACTCCAGTGGACTCCGACGATGATCAGATTCTACGTCAACAGATTGGCACTGGAAGAAGAAAAACTCCAAGCCTCCGAGGTTTCCTTATTCTTAAAGGAGTGCTCGACGATGATTTTTCTCTCTCCAGAAATCCCTCTTCTTCCTCACTGGAGTTCTTTCCCAAAGAGAAGATGCTTTCAGGAGAGCTTCGACTCGACGCTCGACAGCCTCCACGACCCGATCCCGTCTGGATTCGTCTGTTCCTGCTTCAGCCCCGGCAGCTCAGGTTCCACCTGTACCCACGACGGATGTGAAGTAGTTCGACCCACTTGTTCGATAGGTCCGTGGCCTCACGGAGGCATTGTAGGCCATACTGTAGCCCCCGATGGCGATCCCACCAAGAAACCCACCATCGGAATGTCGAGAAGTCCAATCCCGATAAATGAGCATGAAGTTCTCCCATGGGAGGTTTCACGAGAAAGAAAAATGAAGTTCGGCGCAAGCGAGGCCAAACTCTCCCACGAGCCTGTCATCGAGGAAGCCCTGATAGAGGGGCATGAACATCCCCAGAAGAAGGTTTTGCAGGAGGTGGAATGAAGTTTGGGCAAGCAAAGCTGAGCTCCACCTCAAGCTCGTCGTCAAAAAAGTCTGGACAAAAGAGGCATGAAGTCCTCCCATGGAAGCTTTCGCGGAAAAGCGGAACGAAGTTCGGCGCAAGCGAGGGTGGAATGAAGTTCTCCCGTGGAATGAAGTTCGGTGCAAGTAAGGCCGAACTCCACCTTGAAGCTCATCATCGAGGAAGCTCCGACAAAAGGGCATGAAGTTCTTCCGTGGAACTTTCACGGGAAAGCGGAATGAAGTTTGGCACAAGTGAGGCCGAACTCCACATCGAACCTCATCATCGAAATAAAGTTCGGCTCAAGTGAGGCCGAACTCCCGCTCGAGTATGTCACCAAGGAAGCCCCCTACAAAGAATTCACAGGAGGTGGAATGAAGTTTGGGCAAGCTAAGCCGGGCTCCACCTCAAGCTCGTCGTCAAGAAAGTTTGGACAAAAGAAGCATGAAGTCCTCCTGCGGAAGCTTTCGTGGGAAAGTGGAACGAAGTTCGGTGTAAGCGAGGGTGGAACGAAGTTCTCCCATGGAATGAAGTTCGGTGCGAGTGAGGCCGAACTCCACCTCGAAGCTCATCATCGGAATGGGGTTCGACGTAAGCAAGGCTGGACTCCCCCCTCAAACCTCATCATCGGAATGAAGTTCGGTGCAAGTGAGGCCGAACTTCCCCCCTCAAACCTCATCATCGGAATGAAGTTCGGCACAAGTGAGGCCGAACTCCCCTCTCAAATCTCATCGTCGGAATGAAGTTCGACGCGAGTGAGGCCGAACTCCCCCCTCAAACCTCATCCTCGGAATGAAGTTCAGCGCGAGTGAGGCCGAACTCCCGCTCGGGTATGTCACCAAGGAAGCCCCCTATAAAGATTTCACAGGAGGTGAGATGAAGTTTGGCCACACTCACGACTGCCCCAGGGCAAGTGAGGACTCCCTCTCGAGTATGACTCCAAGGAATCCCCAACAAAGGGGCATGAAGTTCTTCCGCAGATTTTCCAAAGGGATGGAATGAAGTTCGACCGTACTCACGGACTCCTCCGAAGCAAGTGGGCCCGAACTTCTCGAGCTCGCCACCGAGGAAACCACGACAGAGGGGCGCAAAGAAGCCCTCCTCCCAGAAGGTTCCATGACTACGCCCCCCTCAACGCTCCTCGAACTCAGATTCTCACCGAAGTTAGAAACCAGCTGCCAAAACCAGAAGGATTACGGTCTCTCCAAAAGAAGCACGATCGAAGCAAGTACTACCTCTACCATCGCAACCACAGCCACGACACTGAGGAATGCATCCAGCTGCGAGACGAAATTGAGGAGCTCGTCAGGAAGGAGCGGTTGGGTAAATTCCTTCGATAGGAGAAGATCGGCTAAGGGTGCTGCCGTAACCAGAAACTACAAGATTGGCCACCTCACGGCATCATCAACGTTACCCTAGGAAGGAGCTTGGTACATTGGCAATTCATCATCTCCCAGCGATAAAGCCAAGAGCTTGCTCCAAATTGAGAAGGCCAGCATGAGATAGAGGAGGTCGTCCGGCCTAGGACTTACCATCGGAGAGAATGCGGAGGAACAACGCTACCACGACCCTGAAACACAGAATTTGGGAATGCGCTGCCAGTAACTTCCTTTCCATAAAATTCTTTTCTTTCAATAATATCATTTCTGGATGCGAAAACTATGCGATGATAGAAAAGAAGCAGTCAATAATTGCCTTATTAGGAACAGAAGGAGAATCTCGTCCTAACGCAAGCAACAATCTCGACTGCAGGAGATAAGATCTCCTCCGAGGAAAGCTCAACTGCAGGAGATAAGATCTCCCCCGAGTGCCTGCAACAACCTTGGCCGCAGGAGATAAGATCTCCCCCAAGGAAACCTTAGCTGCAGGAGATGAGATCTCCCCTGAGGAAAGCTCGACCGTAGGAGATAAGATTTTTTCCGAGTGCCCGCTTCAACCTCGGCTGTAGGAGATAAGAATCCCCTGAGGAAAGCTCGGCCGCAGGAGATAGGATCTCCCTCGAACGCCGAACAACTCGGCTACAGGAGATAGATTCCCGAGGAAAGCTGACCGTAGGAGATAAGATCTCCCCGAGCGTCCGCAACAATCTTGGCCGCAGAAGATAGATCTCTCCTAAGAAAATCTCGACTGCAGGAGATAGATCTCCCCTGAGGAAAGCTCGACATAGGAGATGCCTCGAGTGCCCACTCAACCTCAGGCTGTAGGAGATAAGATCTCCTCCGAGGAAAGCTCGATCATAGGAGATAGGATTCCCCGAGCGCCTGCAACAACCTCGACTGTAGGAGATAATCTCCCCCGAGGAAAGTCGATCACAGGAATAAGAATCTTCTCCGAGCGCCCGCAACAACCTTGGCCATAGGAGATAAGATCTCCCTCGAGGAAACCTCGGCTGTAGGAGATAAGATCTCCCCAAGGAAAGCTCGGCCGTAGGAGATCGACCGTAGGAGATAAGATCTCCCCTGAGTGCCGTTCAACCTCGGCTGCAGGAGATAAGATCTCCCCAAGAAAAGCTCGGCCGTAGGAGATAGGATCTCCTCCGAGCATCCGCAACAACCTCGACGCAGGAGATAAGATTTTCTCCAAGGAAAGCTCGATTGTAGGAGATAAGATCTCCCTCGAGTGTCCGTTTCAACCTCAGCTGCAGGAGATAAGATCTCCTCCGAGGAAAGCTCGACCGTAGGAGATAAGATCTCCCTCGAGCACCGCAACAACCTTGGCGCAGGAGATAAGATCTCTCCCGAGGAAACCTCGGCTGTAGAGATAAGATCTACCCGAGGAAAGCTTGGCCGCAGGAGATAGGATTCTCCTCCGAGCACTCGCAACAACCTCGACTGTAGGAGATAAGATCTCCCGAGGAAAGCTCGATCCAGGAGATAAGATCCCCCCCGAGTGCCCGCTCCAACCTCGACCGTAGGAGATAAGATCTCCCCCAAGGAAAGCTCGCTGTAGGAGATAAGATCTCCCCCGAGGAATGCTTGATCGTAGAAGATAGGATCTCCCCCGAATGCCCGCAACAACCTCGATTGTAGGATAAGATTCCCCCGAGGAAAGCTCGACCGTAGGAGATAGATCTCCCTCGAGTGCCCACTCCAACCTCGACCGTAGGAGATAAGATCTCTTTTGAGGAAAGCTCGATTGTAGGAGATAGGATCTCCCCCGAGGCAACCTCGACTGTAGGAGATAAGATCTCCCCCGAGGAAGTCGACCGCAGGAGATAAGATCTCCCCCGAGTGCCGCTTCAACCTCGACGTAGGAGATAAGATCTCCCCCGAGGCAACCCGACTGCAGGAGAAAAGATCTCCCCGAGCAACCCCGCTGCAGGAGAAAAGATCTCCCGCGAATGCTTGGTTATAGGAGATAGGACCTCCCCCGAATGCCCGCATCACACTCGACTGCAGGAGATAAGATCTCCTCCGAGCTTCCGCATCGACCCCGACCACAGGAGATGAGGCCTACCTCAACCTCGGTTGGAGATGGGATCTCCCCCGGGCTTTAACTTCAACATCAACTTTAGCTGAAGATGAGATCTCCCCCGAGCTTCGACCTGAATCAGCACGGACTCTGGAAGAAGACTTCGGCAGGCACCCTTTCTGCACTCCCTTCCTTCGAGTTTCGAACTCGAAAGTGGGGGGGGGCTAGTGTTGGGGATAAACCGCGCTCCTACCGAAGTCTAGTTCGATGCTCAACCTAATGCAGCTAGTAGCCATGAAAGAGCTTCAATAGATGGGTCTTAGCTGAACCCTTACAGCTGGCCGAACTGCTTAGTCGGTCGAGCTTCTTCGGACTTCTCAGCGGCCGAACTCCTCAGCGGTCGTCCCTCGGCCGAACTTCTAGCAACCAATTTTCTTCCGAACTCCCAGCGGCCGAGCCTTAGCCGTACTCCTCCAGCCAGATGCTTATGAGAGTCGAACTCCCCTCCAAGCTTCCTCTTCGGTCGAACTTCTTTGGGAGCTGGACTCATCCCAGATACCCTTCGGACGAACTTCTTCAGGAGCCGGACTCCTCCCTGACACCTTGTTCGGTCGATCGAGCTCCTACCGAACTCTCCAACGGTCGAGCCTTAGCCGCGTACCTTCAGCCAGATGCCTACGGAAGTCGAACTTCTTCCAAGCTTCCTCTTTAGGAGTTCGAGCTCGTCCAAAATGGACAGAAGCCCTTCAACCCTTCATTCGGTCGGCTCTGCAGCCATCACCATCAGTTCGCCACAAGCGACAGCGATCCACTATCAGGCGGCGATGGCCGTCACCATCAATCCACCGTAGATGGCACCTTTCTGTGAGACTGACTCCATCAGACCTTGAGTGGTCTGCCAGCACGCGGCTACAGCTGTCACCATCAAGCTCCGCTATAAAAAGAACCCTCCATATCTCTAATCTCTCTAATCTTTAAGCTCTCATCTTCTTCTCCAAGCTTTGGAACTCATTCCCGAGCACTCCATTCCTATTGGCCAGAGCTGACTTGATCGTCGGAGGGTCCCACCGGAGCCATCCCCCATCGACTCCGGACGGGACTTTATTTTGTAGGTCCCCAACGGCGACATCATTGGCCTCCACTCCAGCAGACTCTGGCGATGACCAGATTCTGCATTAACAGATTATTTCTTCTATCACATTATGTATTAAAGTATTTGTGATACATTCTTTGAATTAATGGGCATCATAACACATATTTTCAAGAGTTAAAAATTTAAGATATGTGTTATTATACTTAACATATAAACTATTCTCGATCTTAGAATCATCATGAGGATGGTGATCGATCTGAAAGATCGGTGTACGATCATTTTCTTAGGATAGATAAGTCTTAAGTCTATGGTGTGAAAATGCTAGAGTGAGAGTACAAGTACTGGTTGAGAGCAAGGATATTGAGCGTGACCACTTCGAGTAGTCATAAGAAAGTCTACCTTCTCATCGATGACTAGCTCGATACTGTAGTTGTGTGTCTAGCTCTTTAACCTGAGGTACATCAGTAGTTCATCTTGAGTGTGTTATAGTTTGACTACACCATAAATCGGTCTCCTAGCCATTTGGGATCCTAAGGTATATGTTGGCTATAGCATATTTATTATAGAAATTGAATTGCACCAATAGGAGATCTATCAACCTCAGTTGAGAAGGAGTAGTCCTATGATGATCATGAGATCAAGTTCTTAAGCCCATGGCCATGATAGTGTGAATATAATAGAAAGGAGTTTCTATTAGGATTTCATATCGGATTCGAATCGAATGATTTACTCATATGATAGGTGTAGGGTCTGATGAGTTCATCTTGATCTAGATCCTATCAAAATTCATGATAGAAGAACCTAATTATTGGGTTTGATCGACACAATGAAAGTAATTGATTTTGATAATTTTTGTCAATTAAACCCAAAAACCAAGGACCGATCTTGATGTAATTCAATCATATGCATATAAAAAGGTATAAAATTGAATAACGAACCTTTTAATATCTGATTTGGTGAAGAATTATTTTTACTAGGCATCCACATGTTCGCCCTCCAACGATGATCCACATAGAAATTAGGTTCAAGAATAATTCCTTCTTGAATCCTTGCTTGCTGAATTCTAAAATAGAATTCTTTGGCCTTCCATTTTTCTTCTTCTCTCTAGTTTATTCTTCCTTATTTTCTCTCTTAGCTTACTTAAATATTCTTTTTAATCCTTATCTTAATTAAGACTCCTTGTATTGGTTAAGACCTTATCTAAAGGAAGACTCCTTGTCTTACCAATACCTTGTCTAAAAGAAAGGGAGGAAGAATCTTAAGATAAGCCACTCAAAAATGGAATGCCCGACACCTTACATCCGAGACTTATTTATAGTTTCAGATGGGGTGCCAATCACATCCATTCCTAAGCCTTTATTAGCCATCCAAAAGAATTATCAAGAGGCTTGATAAGTCCCTTAAAATAGGAGACTTGGAGGCACGTAAAAACTGATTTTTGCCTCTAGAACGTTGCATATACATCATTCCAATATTAATTTTGAATTTTATTTGAATTATTCTAATTTTTTTTTTCATTTCTCCTTCTAGTATGGCATGAATAAAAAAGAGAGGGTTCCAGAGAAGGTGCCTACTAGAGTGCCTTTAAGTAGAAGGACTTTTAGGCGCCTAAAAACTAATCTATGCAACTCTTCACGTAGTTTCCCGAGAGAAATAAAACTTGCACCCACCTTTGACTAGTCAACAAATGTAGGCGCCAATCAAGAGAGAGAATCCTATGGAGATGTGGACTTGGTCAACACCCTAAAGGAGGACTCTAGGTCCTTTTCTATGCCAAAATAAATCACATGCCACAAGATGGCGTCAACCATGAGAGAGAGTCCTAGGTGCCTTGGACTCTTCCAAAATGAGTCCAAATTAAATCCTAATAATGCCAAGTGGCAAATATTTGATGGCCAACCCTTTTGACTTAACCAAAAATTTGATTAAAATAAAATTGATTAGCCAAAAGTGCATGGATTCGAGCCAAAATTGATTTGGCAAGAAATTAGGTTAGCCAACATGTGCTAGCATGCTAATTAGCCATCTAATTAGAGTTCAATGATCCTAAAATTAATTCTTGACCAATATCTTTATGTGTGTGATTCATTAGGCTCTACATCTAGCCACTAGTAGGTTCGAATTTATTTTAATCTAATCTGATTGGACTCAATCTTAAATAATTAGGGTTAATGCCAACCCAATTTCATCAATTAAAAGACCATCTAATTAAGGATCAAATTAATCTCATTAATTCAATCAAAACTCATAAGTCAAGATTAATGTTTAGTAATGTATCATGACAATTCAAAAGATATAAAATTTGATGGAAACACCAAATATACTCTTCAGTGGCAAGTTTTCGTGCAATTCAATCCCTTGATCATCCTGCATCCCGAATATGTTTATGAGTATGGATAAATATCAAACTCAATTACATATTCATGTCGATTTTCTATCAATCAATGATAACTCTAATGAATGATTAGAAGTCCCATCTAATTTTTATTCTGCTTTGGCCATAGTCTTACTGAGTTATCAATAGATAAGAATTCATAGGATGTCATCTCTTCTTACTAGGAGTGATCAATTTCTTGTTGACCTACTCATTATCTTCATACATAATTGATCATATCCAGAACATCCTATTCATGACTTAATTATCATGATTAAGTATTAAGCAAAAATATGGGCTTATATGCATAAGATACTATAGTGATCTCAGGTCTAAAGATCACTTGCATAACTTCCGCTTAGAGAACCATCTTTTGATATACAAGTAAGATTCCATGAGATGTTCTCTTTAGCGAGTCAATTCAGTGAACTCATTCCTTAATGAGCATTCACATCCTTGTATTAGTAACCCATATAAGTGGCTTGTGAGATCCACCATCTTCTCCATCGAGCATACATAGGATGTGCCAGTCTATCCAGAACATTGATCCCCGACTCAATGTTCCTTCGATTAGGCATATTCAAGATTAGAATTTTAGAATTTTTGGTCTCACAGGGATGACCCATTCATGTCTCCTAAAATTATTATCCTAATCTTTAGGATTCATCATAATCTTTAAATATAAAAGATGTAACTAAAATGATGAATCAAATATCTTAATTTTATTAATATCAGAATAAATATCATTACATGAGTTGGAGATTATATAGAAGAGTCCCATCATATAATATATGTGATTGGCTTGTAGGATACTTATTCTTTCAATCTTTTACTTGCACTAAAGTCAATCACCCTTATATCTTAAACCTATACAATTGAGATGGTAATCAAACAGTTGCTATGGTAAGATCTTAGTGAATGGGTCTGCTATATTATTCTTAGTGTCCACTTGTTCTAATATAATATCTTATCTTTCGATAATTTTTCAAATGAGATGATATCGTCTAAGGATGTGCTTTGATCTATGGTGAGACCTTGATTCCTTTGCTTGGATCACTGCACCAGTATTGTCACAAATAGTGATACTGATCATTCTATCTTAGGAACCACTTCTAGATCATTGATGAATTTTTTCATCCAGACAGTTTCTTTGGCAGCTTCGCTAGCAGCAATATATTCTACCTCTATTGTTGAGTCAGCTATAGTCTGCTATTTCAAACTTTTTCAACTCACTGCACCTTCATTTAAGATGAACGCATATCCTGATATTGACTTGCTATCATCCAGATCTGATTGAAAATTAGAATTAGTATAACCTTCTAGTTTCAACTCAGATCCTCCATAAACCGAAAAACATCTTTAGTTCTTCTTAGATACTTAAGAATATTTTTCACAGCTTTTTAATGATCTTCTTTTAGATCAGCCTGATATCTGCTGACTATGTCTAATGCATAAGCTACATCAGGTCTGATACATAATATGACATACATAATAGATTCTACTACCCAAGCATAAGAAATTAATTTCATTCTTTCTCTTTCTTCTGATGTCTTAGGAGACATCTTTTTTTCTTTAAGATGATCAAGAAACTCACTGGATAAGTATTTTCCATCTCGATCAGATCGAAGGACTTTAATACTTCTTTCAGTTTGATTTTTGACCATCTTTTGATATTCCTTAAACATATCAAAAGCCTCAGATTTGTGTTTCATAAGATACACATATCCATATCTTGATAAGTCATCAGTAAATATGATGAAATAGAAATATCCTTATCTAGCTTGAGTTGCCATTAGTCCACATACAACAGAATATACTAAGGTCGATAACTCATTTGCCCTCTCTCCATGTTCAGAAAATAGAGACTTGGTCATTTTTTCCATGAGACTAGATTCACAAGTTCCATATGATTCATAATCATAGGATTTAAAGAATTTTTCTTTGTATAACTTATTTATTCTTGACTCACTAATATGATTGAGACGACAATGTCATAGAAATGATATATTAATATTTTCTCTCTTTCTTTTCATATTTTTATCAATATGAAAAATATTTTCATTAAGCGACAAAATTAGAAGACCATTATTAAAATATCCATTTCCATAGAACTCATTTGAATGAAAAATAGAGTAACTAGTGCCTATAGATTTTATTTGATATCCTTCTTTTATCAAAAGAGGTATAGATACAATATTTTTGATTACATTGGGCATATAATAATATTCTTTTAATTTGAGGGTTATTCTAGTCGGTAGCTCCAGTAGATAAGTTCCTATAGCTTTAGTAGAGATAGATTCTCCACTTGCACCAAAAAGCTTGAACTCGTTTTTATTCAATCCTCTGCTTCTCTGTAACCCCTACAAAGTATTGTAGATATGAGAATCACATGCAGTATCTAATACCCATGAATTACTAGCTGAAATACTTAATGAAAATGCTATATGTATCATATACATACACTTTTGTGGTGCATTTTCTTTCATCTTTACAAGATAACTCTTGCAATTCTTCTTCCAATATTCCATTTTGCCATAGTGATAATAAGTTATGTCTGTAGGGACATTCTTTGCCTTCTTCTTGAAGGTGCTACTTTTAGGATTCAACTTATTTTTCTTCTTTGAACCCTTCTTGCCAATCCTTTTCTTGTCCACCAATAAAAGTGGACCTTTCTCTCCCTTGATGTGAGTTTCTGCTACTTTCAACATAATTAGTAGCTCTGGCAAGGAAGTATCCAGTTTGTTCATGTGATAATTCACAACAAACAGGAAGAATGAATCTAAAAGAGACTACAGTATGAGATCTTGACTGAGCTCTGCATCTATGGTAAAATCTAACTAACCCAATCTAGTAATTAAGTCAATCAGTTTCAACACATGATTTTGAACTAGAGTTTTCTTAGTCATTCGAGTTTTAAATAACTACTTAGATAATTCATATCTAGCGGTTTGGCTGTGTTCTTCATAAAGCTCTTTTAGTTTGAGCAATATGGAAGAAGCATCCATACTTTCATGTTGCCTGTATAATTCATTATTTATAGAGGCCAACATGATATACTTAACAGTCGTACTATCATTTTGCCACATCTTATATGTAGCTTTCTCCTCCTTTGAAGCATCTTCACTAATCGGCCCTGGGTCAGATGTGTCCAGAACATAAGATAGCTTCTCTTGCACAAGCACTTGAAGAAAAAAATCTATTTTCTCCATAGGATCGTTTAGATCTGATTGAATCTGAAGAAATATTTTAAAATTTTTTAAAAATTCTAATCAGATCTAAGACATCTCGGATATGATCTTATAGATCTGATATTAAAAATAAAAAATAAAATTAATTTAGATTCAATTTTGTACCTAATTGGATAATCTAATTATTCTATCGATTATCTTGATGTTCTTGAGGTTTTGGATCGAGCTACGCACATACCTGACCTCTACCGGAGTACACTCGGACTGAATCTAGAGGTGCTCTCTTTTTGGATCTGATCACCAAATATCAGATCTGGATCTAATTCGTAGAGCCTTCAAATCGATGTTGAAGGTAGAATGTCTGTCTTACGAACACCATCGCCTCTTTGCTTGATCCTGGCGCCAATCACCTTAGATCTTGTTTGCTGGAATTTTGATCCAACACTTGGGCATGGAGAAGGAGAGATTTGAATAAGGGGCGTGGAGATGGCAGGAGAGGTAGGGCTTCATCATGATCTAATAACAATTGTCAACTCCTTTGACAAGAGATCTATTTTTAGATCTAGCGCAGCCCTGGAGTCTTGTTTGATCAAGCAATCAAATTGCTTGATCAAATTAAATTCCCATCTGATCTTCATGTTGAATACCTGATCCCATCAAGTTTTTCTTGAAGGAAAATCCTAATTTTCCAAACTAGGTTCATTCAGATCTGATCGAATCAAAAGATATATTTCAAAATATTTTTTCTTTGATCCAAATCAGATCTGAAATATTTTAGATCTGATTTTTATTATTCTAATAATTAAAATAAAATATAGATAAATTAAATTAGATTTAATTTACCTTGATGTAGGGTAATCCTATTACCCATTGATGATCCTGTAAGCAGCGGAAGGTTCTAGATCTAGCCACGCAAGTGCCTGGCCTCTATCGATATCCACTCGGGCTGGATCTGGAGATCCTCTTCTTCTCTATCACGTCTCCAAAAATTAGATCTAAATCTAATTTAGAGGATCTTCAAAATAGCTTTTGAAGATCATCAGTTGTCTTTTACAGCAGCATAGCCTTCCAGCTTTCTATCGCCTTTCTCTTGCCTAGATTGCACCAACTGAGATCCCAAACTTCTTTGGGCATGGAGAGGAGAGGGAGAAGATGAACTTGGCATGGAGGAGGAAGAGAGAGGCAGCCTTAGGGCATAGAGAATTATTCTCTTTCTTTGAGTTGGGCACGGGATCTTATTTATAGACAATGCGTGATCCAACTCCTCTTCATCCTAACCAATCACAACCCTTTGTGATCAGATCTAAATCTGATTGATGGAAATAGAGTCCCTTGGATTCATCCTTAGATGGCACCTAAGATCAGTTAAAGTTGGTTCTTAGGAGGAGTCTAATCAGAATCCAATAAGAAGATGGAGTCCCTATCCAACAGAGACTCCTTGCCAGTTTTTGGCAGAGGAACAAGCCCCCACCAGCTCTCCAATAGGTGCATGATACATGGACAGAAGTCAAAATATCAATGGTCAATATTTGACCAGTCAAAGGTCAACTTTTGACCAAAGTCAAAGGATGAAAAATGGTAGGTATTATCTTACAAAATAAGACAACCCTTTTCTGACTTAGACAGACTCCAGTTAGATCAAGTGAAGGTCTCTAATCGAGCACAAACTTTTTTGGCTCAGTCAAGATAACTATTTATGATAGTAAAAGAAGAACGTTAGGTTCAATCGAGTACTAGCACAATTTTCTTGAACCTAATTGAATCTCATTTAGATCAATTGAACTGGATCAGTTCAATTGATGATCACCAGATTCAAATCTTTGTTTGTGTGACCCAGTTAGGTTCAGTTCTATATAGTAATGGGATATGTCATGATCTCTATCATCGACATCATCGAAACTCCTTTCGATGGATCAGAACTCTTCTGATTCGAATAGCTAGAATGATCGATTATCTAAATAATTCTAATTATTCCCAAAATCCACCAGTGACACTTAGCAATATATGGTGGCAACCCATCAGAGCTGAATACGAACCTCTTGGTGCAACTACCTACATAATTAAGTGTTTCTATCTTGAGCCCCGATTAGATTAGGGTTAAGGTGAACTCGTCAAACCTTAGTTTCTGTCATATGATGTAATCAATCGATTCAAGTCCGATGTGAAAATCTAAATAGAAACTCTTTCTATTATTTCACTCTGCCATGGCCATGGGCTTCTGGACTTGATTTTTATGATCATCATAGGGCTGCTCCTCTACCACCGAGGTAGATATATTCCATCTTGATGCAATCAAGTTCTTACAATGAACATGATATAGCCAACATACACCTCAAGATTACGAATGGCTAGGAGACCGAGTTATGGTGTAGTCAAACTATAACACCCTCAAGATGAACTACCGATGCACCTCAGGTCAAAGAACCAGACACACCACTGTAGCATCGAGTCAGTCATTAACGAGAAGGTAGACTTCCTAATGACTACTCAAGGTGGTCATGCTCAGTACCCTCATTCTCTAACGAGTACCTATACTCTCGCTCCGGTGTCTCCACATCGTAGACTCAAGACTCATCTACTAAAGAGAAGTGACTGTACACCAACCTTCTGGATTAATCACCATCCTCATGATGATCCTATGGTCGGAAGTATTTTATGAGTTAATAATGATTATTCATATCTTAAATTTTCAACTCTTGAAAATATGAATTATCATTATCATTAACTCAAAGGATGTATCACATACACTAAACATACATATGTGATAGAAAATAATCTATTTTATTGATTATAGTCAAAATAATAATTTTGCCCCTAGAAGTGTATTACAAGTGTCAGCCAATTCTGGCTTCTAAGGCACATATATCTAACATTTCTCATCCAAATATTCCCCAAAGGTGTCACACAAAATGAGATAGAGAAAGAGGGATGGCGTGGGGTTTATCTCCAAGAGTTTGTTCCATAACAAACTCTTCCATGCCTCCTAAAATATGTGCACAACAAATATGGGACAGACCGACCCTAATTTGTTCATGAAATTCTCTTGGGACGTGTGCCATTTAGAAGAGAATAAGGGGTGCACGAATTCTCCTTTAATTCTTGCAAAGACTTGGTCAAACAATGGGTCAATGTCCTGATAGAACCAAAAATGGTAGGTGGTGATAGGAATTGGCGGGTGCTATCTAATTTTCATCTAATGAATTAAGATAATCCTTTTTTGACCTAGACAAGCTCCAATTAGACAAAAATAAATCCATACTAGATTTTTTGATGTATCCAAACAAATTTGGCTTAAGCAAGATGAACCAGAAGACTATAGAAGAAGAAAATTAAGCTCAATCATGTGCTAGCATGATTTTCTTGAACCTAATTGGATCTAATCCAAATCAATCAAATTGGGTTAGTCTAATTGATCACATCCAGACTCAAACCCTTATTTATATGATCCAGTTAGGTTTTGTTCTATATGGTAATGAGATATGTCACGATCTTCATGATCAATATCATCAAAACATCTTTCGATAGACTAGAATTTTTCTGATCCATACAATTAGAATGATCGATCATCAAGATCATTCTAATTACTCCAAAATTCTATCAGTGATACCTAGCAGTATATGGTGGCAAGCCATCAAAAATAAAAAAGAAATCTCTTGGTGTAGCTACCTATATGATTGGATTCTTCTATCTTGAGCTCCAATAGGATTAGGGTTAAGATGAACTCGTCAAACCCAATATCCATCATATGAATTGATCATTCGATTTAAGTTCAATGTAAAAATCTAATAAAAACTCTTTCTATCATCTTCACACTACCATGGCCATGGGCTTATGGACTCAATCTCATGATTATCAGAGGGCTACTCCTCATCTACCGAGGTTGATAGATCCTCTATTGGCATAATCCAATTCCTACAATAAATATGCTATAGCCAACATACACCTCAGGATTCTGAATGGCTAGGAAACTAAGTTATAATACTATCAAACTATAACACCCTTAAGGTGAACTATTGATACATCTCAGGTCAAAGAACCAGATACACCACAGTAGCATTAAGCCAGTCATCAATGAGAAGGTAGACTCCCTTATGACTACTCGAAGTGGTCACGCTTAGTGTCCTTGTTCTCTAACGAGTACCTACACTTTCACTCCGATATCTTCACATCGTAGACTCAAGATTCATGTACCTTAAAAAAAGCGATCATACACTAATCTTTCAGATTAATCACCATCCTCGTGATGATCCTATGGTCGGTAGCAGTTTATGAGTTAATTATGAAAATTTATATCTTAAATTTTCAACTCTTGAAAATATAAACTATCATTACCATTAACTCAAAGGATGTATCACAGACACTTTAAATACATACTATGATAGAAAATAATTTTTTTATTAATTTATAGTCAAAATTATAAAATTGCTCTTAGAAGTGTATTACAAGTGTTTAGCCAATCTAGCTTTTAGGACATACATCTAACAAACTCCCACTTGACCTAAAGCCAATTGGCTATAAATCTAAGTCTCATCTTCTCTAAATGGGCTTCAATCTTTTTTCTGGCATAAAGGCTTCGTCAGTGGGTTAGCCACATTGTCTACGGTGTCAACATATCCCTTCTCAAGGTAATTATGGATCAATTGGAATCGCCATTCGATGTGCTTGGATTTTTGGTGAGACCTCAACTCCTTAGCTAAAACTATGGCACCATTATTGTCACAGTATAGAGGGACAGCATCTGATGGCATCACTCCGAGCTCTGTGGTGAACTTTTTATACCAGAGCATCTTCTTCGTAGCTTTCGATGCAGCGATGTACTCTACTTTCATGATAGAATCTGCTATCATTGTTTGCTTGAAACTTTTTCAGCTAATAGCACCATCATTGCATACAAATAGACTTTCAGATATCGACTTTTGATCATCTATGTCAGATATGAAATCCAAGTTTGTATATTTCTAGACCTGAAGTTCTCCATTATCAAAGACTAGAAACATATCCTTAGTCCTTCTTAAGTACTTAAGGATATGTTTCATAGAAGTCCAGTGCTCTTTGTCTGGATTCGACTGATACTTGCTCGTGACACTTATAGCAAGGGCAATATCAGGTCGTGTACGTAGCATGGCATACATGAGGCTTTCTATTATCGAAGTATAAGAGATCTTGCTCATGCGTTCAATCTCTTCAGATGTGCTAGAGCACATCTTTTTGGAGAGATGAATGCCATGTCTAAAGGATACTAAATTTTTTTTAGAGTTTTTTATGCTAAATCTCTTTAGCACCTCCTCTATGTACATTTTCTATGAAAGTCCTGGCATCCTATTAGGTCTCTCTCTATAGATCTTAATTTTTAGAATAAAGAATGCCTCTCCTAGGTCTTTTATAGAAAATTTTTTAGACAATCATATTTTGATTGAGGTCAACATGAAAATATCATTTTCAATTAGGAGGATATCATCTACGTACAGTATGAGGAAGACAATAGCGCTCTCGATGATCTTTTTGAATACACATGATTTTTTCTCATTTTTGATGAAACTAAATGATTTGATCACATCATTAAAACAAGCATTCCAGCTTCGAGATGCTTAAGTCCATATATAGATCTTTGTAGCTTGTAAATCTTATGATCATCATCACTGGATGTGAAACCAAGAGGTTATTTTATATAGATATCTTTCTTAAGATTTCCATTTAAGATACCATTTTCATGTCCATCTGTCATATTTTGTAATTGAAATAGGCTGCAACAGCAAGCAATGTGTGGATAAATTTAAGCATGGCTATTGATGAAAAGATATCCTGATAGTTAATGCCTTCACACTGACTATACCCTTTTGCTACAAGCCTGACTTTGAATGTCTCTATATTTTCATCAACACCAATCTTTCTCTTATAGATCTATTTATACCCAATAGATACTATACCTTCAGGTGGATCTACCAAGGTCCAGATTTGGTTTGAACATATTGAGTCAATCGCTGACTCTATTGCTTCTAACCATTTCTTAGAGTCGATATCTGATATCATCTCATCATAGATCTAGGGATCATCACCATGAACCCCATTTTCTATGAGAAGCATTTTCTCAACATCTTTGAAAATAGTACCTAAGTACCTTATAGGAGAACAAAAAAATCCTAGTTGATTTTTGAGGTGGAGGAGGTAGTATTTGGGCTAGCCCAATCTGATTGGGTTCCATAGGTTTCTTAGTTTGTTGCTATTCAGAGATCTTCTCCTCAAGCCTAATCTATCTCTCAATGCCACCATCTTGAATAAACTATTTTTAAAGAAAAATGATATGTCAACTTACAATCACATTATGATCTTTTAGAAGATAGAAATAATATTCTAACAACTCTTTAGGATATCCTATGAATCAAACTTTAAAGAACTTAGACTTTAATTTATCCGCTTGTTGTTTCTTAACATGGGTCGGACAATCCCAAATTCTGAGATGACTCAAACTTTATTTCTTACCATGCCATATCTCATACGGTATGGTAGGAATGATTTTAGAGAGAATCCTATTTAGTAAATATATTACGATCATTAGACTATATCTCCAAAGAAACTCAGGGAGGTCCATGAAGCTCATCATGGATCGGATTATATCCAATAGGATCCGATTTCTCCATTCTAAAACTTTATTGAGTTAAGACATTCTAGGTGGAATCCATTATGAGCCTATGCCATTTTCTTTGAGATAGTCCAAAAATTTTCGACTAAAATATTCACCTCCTCAATCTGATCAAAGAGCTTTAATAGGCTTTTCTATTTATTTTTTTACTTCAAGTCTGATCTCCTTAAACTTTTCAAAGACTTTAGACTTATGTCGCATCAAATACATATACCCATATCGAGATAAATTATCGATAAAGGTGATGAAGTAAAAATAATTATCTCGATCAGCACATCAAATGGACTACACACATTTGTGTACCAGAGCAAGTAGGTCTATGGCCCTTTCCCCATGTCCTATAAAAGAAAGCTTGGTCATTTTGCTATGAAGGCATGATTCATAAATCGAATATAACTCAAAAGTCAATGAACTTAATAGTCCAAATTTCTTGAATTTGTTAATCCTATCTTTAGCTATATGACCTAGCCTAAGGTGCCATAGATACCTATCATTTAGACTATTTTTATGTCGCTTTGATCCTATGGCATTCACGTTTTGCTCGATATTAAAAATAAAACTATTAATATATAATTAATAAAGATCATTTATAAGAAAACTACTTATAATTTTATTTTTTTAAAAAAAATATTATAATGGATCTTAAGAAAACTAATTACATAACCTGTCTGTGCTAAACATGAAATAAAAATCAAATTCTTGCTTGCTGTAGGCACATAAAAATAGTTTCTAAGTACTAAATCTAATCATGACGGTAGTTGAAGAGGAGAGATTTTCACGACCATAGTAATAACTCTTGCTCCATTTTCGATGTGCAGGATCATCTCACCATCCCTCTGCCTCTTGCTCTCCTCAAGACCTTACATAGAATTGCATAAATAAGTACTTCAACCAGAGTCAAGCATCCAACTGGATGTACAAAAAATTGTAAGGTTAGATTTTATAATGAGCATACCTTCAGAAGGACCTGCCTCCTTATTCTTCAAGCTGGCTAGGTATAAAGGATAGTTCTACTTCCAATGACCGTCGGTGTTGCAATCAAAATATTTTTCTTTGTCCGCGGCTTTTTTCTTCAACTCTTTCTTCTTCTTCTTTCTTCCATCTATCTTCTGCTTCTTTATAGACTTTTTTTTCTTTCTAAAAAACTTTTTTTTAAAAGAAGTTCACTCCACAGCAAGTACTGAGTCCTTTGAATCTTTCAAAGAAAGCTCAGCAATAATCAGTATGTTCATCAATTCATCTAGAGTACATTGCAGCTTATGCATATGGAAGTTTATGATGAACTATCCATATGCATCAATCAAGGACTGCAAGATCACATCAATTTGCAAGTTTCTGTCTAGCTTGATATCAAGCTTCTCAAGCTCTTCTAAGTCCTTGATCATCATCAGACAATGATCTTGGATTGTTTGCCCATCACGCATTTGAGTCTTAAATAGTCTCCTTATGACTTGATACTTGGCTGCGTGACTCTCCTTACCAAACAACTCTTGTAGGTGAGCCAACATTTGGCGAGTAGTCTTTATGTCCTCATATTGGTGCTGAAGCTCATCAGACATCGATTGTCCTCATATAGGTGAGCCATGTTCTCTTTACCTTTCCAAAACTACTTTCCTAGATGCCAATTGATCAATTTCTATCAAGAAAGGATTTGCTTTTTGATCTTTCAACACTATGACTTAATATAATTTTTAAGAGAGCTTTAAAGATCTCATGCACATCCTTAAAACTTTTAATATATATATGAATCTACAGGTTGTGCAATGTGAAACATATATAAAATTCATCATTATTGGACAACCTTATAATTAGAATGATGAATTAGTGCAACATACATCATGATATTTAATCAAAAATATTATATCAAGTTGCAAGAAGGAAAATAGGAAGAAGATTCAGTAGAGACGTCTTGGACTCAAAAGAAGACATCTTGATTCCTACCGAGACATCCTAATTATGGGCCGAGACATCTCAACTCTTACCAAGATGTCTCGATTATGGGCCGAGATGTCTCAATCTAAGGCAAAATTGAAAATAGAAAGTGCCATTTGGCACGAACTTGCTCGAGATGTCTCAATATTTAACGAGACCTCTTGAATGAAAGCGAGACATCTCGATTCGATTTTGAGACATCTTGATTTTAATGGATAGAAAACAGACCGGGTTTTTGTTTGGTTTTGGAACCAAATTTTTATCAAAACCAATCATGCATATGATTGAACCATGTAAGGTTGGCTCTGATACCACTGTTGGGTTTGATCGACACAGCAGAAATGATTGATTTCAAAAATTTTTGTCAATTAAACCCAAAAACCAAGGATCGACCTTGATGTAATTCAATCATATGCATATAAAAAGGTATAAAATTGAATAACATACCTTTTAATATTTGATTTGGTGAAGAATTATTTCCACTAGGTGCCTACGTGTTCATCCTCCAATGGTGATCCATACAGAAATTAGGTTCAAAAATAATTCCTTCTTGAATCCTCGCTTGCCGAATTCTAAAATAGAATTCTTTGGCCTTCCATTTTTCTTCTTCTCTTTAATTTATTCTCCCTTATTTTCTCTCTTAGCTTTCTTAAATATTCTTCCTAACCCTTGTCTTAATTAAGACTCCTTGTATTGGTTATGATCTTGTCTAAAGGAAGACTCCTTATCTTACCAATACCTTGTCTAAAGGAAAGGGAGGAAGAATCTTAAGACAAGCCACTCAAAAATGGAATGCCCGACACTTTTCATCCGAGACTTATTTATAGTTTCAGATGGAGTGCCAATCACATCCATTCACAAGCCCTTATCAGCCATCCAAAAGAATTATCAAAGGGCTTGATAAGTCCGTTAAAGTAGAAGAAGTCTTAGAGGCACATAAAAACTAATTTCTGCCTCTAGAATGTTGCATATACATCATTCCAATATTAATTCCAAATTTTATTTGAATTATTTTGAATTTTCTTTCATTTCTCCTTCTGATATAGCATAGATAAAGAAGAGAAAGTCCCAGAGTAGGTGCCTACTGAAGTGCCTTCAAGTAGAAGTGCTCTTAGGCACCTAAAAACTAATCTACGCGACTCTTCATGTAGTTTCTTGGAAGAAATAAAACTTGTGCCCACCTTTTACTAGTCAACAAATGTAGGTGCCAATCAAAAGAGAGAATCCTAGGGAGACGTGGACTTGGTCAACACCCTAAAGAAGGACTCTAGATCCTTTTCTGTGCCAAAATAAATGACACGCCATAAGGTGGCATCAATCATGAGAGAGAGTCCTAGGCACCTTGGACTCTTCCAAAATGAGTCCAAATTAAATCCTGATAATGCCAAGTGGCAAATATCTGATGGCCAACTCTTTTGACTTAATCAAAAATTAGATTAAAATAAAATTGGTTAGCCAAAAGTGCAAGAATTCAAGCCAAAATAGATTTGGCAAGGAATTAGGTTAGCCAACATGTGCTAGCATGTTAATTAGCCATCCAATTAGGATCTAATGATCCTAAAATTAATTCTTGATCAATTTCATTGTGTGTGATCCATTGGGCTCCACATCTAGCCAACAGCAGGCCTAGGTATATTTTAATCTAATCTGATTGGACTCAATCTCAAACGATTAGGATTAATGCCAATCCAATTTCACCAATTAGAAGAACCATCTAATTGAGGATCAAATTAATCTTATTAATTCAATCAAAATTCATAAGTCAAGATTGATATCTAGCAATATATCATGACTATCCAGAAGATGTGAAATTTAATGAAAATACCAAATATACTCTTTAGTGATAAATTTTCGTGCAATTCAATCCCTCGATCATCCTGCATCCCGAATATATTTATGAGGGATAAATATCAAACTCAATTACATATTCATGTCGATTCTCCATCAATCAATAATAACTCTAATGAATGATTAGAAATCTCATGTAATCTTCATTCTGCTTTGGCCAAAGTCTTACTGAGTTATCAATAGATGAGACATGGGATGTCATCTCATCTTATTAGGAGTGATCGATTTTTTGTTGACCTACTCACTATCTTCATACATACTTGACTATATCCAGAATAGCCCATTCATGACTTAATTATCATGATTGAGTATGAACTAAAAATATGGGCTTATGTGCATAAGGTACTATGATGATCTTAGATCTAAGAATCACTTTCACAACTTTCACTTAGAAAGCCATCTTTTGATATACAAGTAAGGTTCCATAAGATATTCTCTTTAGTGAGTCAATTCAGTGAAATCATTTCTTAATGAGCATCCACATCCTTATATTAGTATTTCCATACAAGTGGCTTATGAGATCCACCACCATTTCCATTGAGTATACATAGGATGTACCAGTCTATCCGAAATATTAATCTCCAACTCAATATTCCTTCGATCAGAAATATTCAAGATTAAAATTTTAGGATTTTAGATCTTATAGGCATGATAAATTCATGTCTCCTAAAATCATTGTCCTAATTTTTAGAGTTCATCATAATCTTTAAATATAAAAGATGCAACGATAATAATGAATCAAATATCTCAATTTTATTAATATCAAAATAAATATTATACATGAGTTGGAGATTATACAGAAAAGTTTCATCATATAACATATGTGATTGGCTTGTAGGATACTTATTCTTTCACCAATTATAAAGGTAGGTGCACCAAGATATTTATATTCGACTCTAATGGATTGCAACCATATACTGCAAGGTGTTACTGATGGATTTTGGGATCAATTAGAATTATCTTGATGATCAATGATTCTAATTGGATGAATCAGAAGAGTTCTAATCTATCAAAAGATATTTCGATAATGTCCATGATAGAGATCGTGATATATTCTATTACCATACGAAACTAAATCTAATTGGATCACACAAATAAGGAATTAGATTTAGATGTTATCAATTAGGCCAATCTAGTTTGATTAATTTGGATTAGATCTAATTAGGTTCAAGAAATTATGTTAGCACATGATTGGATCTGACTTTCTTCTTCTATCATCTTTTTGATTCATTTTGACTGAGTTAAATTATTTGGATCATCCAAGAATCCTATATGGGTTTATGTTGATCTAATTGGGGCTTCTTTTAGTTAGATCAAGGCTTGTCCTGATGAGATCAGGGCATATCCTAAATCCATGAGATGGAATTAGGACAAAAGCCACTTGGACCTGGTCTTTGTAGGAATTAAAGCGAGAGGGGCATGTGCCCCTAGAGATTTTCTAGGGGTGCATGCCCTTAGATGTTTTACGTGGGAATTGAGGGTGCACACCCCCTCATGGCATGCATCCTTAGTGGATAAAGCAAGAAGAGTTTGAATGAGATCAAACTCTAGGGGGTTTAGTGCCTTGTGCCTACCCATCTCCATCCTCTCTTCTCCATGCCAATTTCTTCTTGTTTTTGTGTGACAAAAATAAAAAAAAATTAGGTGTGGGCATGAAAATCAGATGGGAGTCCTTTTGCTTTAAGCAAACCTGTTGCTTAAAGCCCTAGGACTCTAGGGTAGTGCATAGGTCTATAAATAGACCCCTTGCTAAAGTGCTTGGCATTCCAATTGATTCCACTCCTAGGCTCTACTAGTTTCTCAATATCCCATGTCCCCTCTTCTCATCTTCTCCTTTTTCCTATGCCTAAAGAGTTGGACAGAAATCAGCATCAAGAGTTGAGTGCTATTGGTGCAAAGATCCAGTCAGGGAGTTCTACTTTGTAAGACGAACACGCTGCCGTAGAAGATCAGTTTGAAGGCAAACCAGAAGCATTCCAGATTTGATCTTCTAAGATTAGATCTAGAAGGAGAGGATATTTAGATCTAATCCGAGTGAACTTTAGTAGAGGTCGGGCACATGCCCGGCTAGCATCAGAACCTCAAAGATTTGTCAGATCATCACTACGGATAAACTATTTACTCGATCAGATAACATGAGATGTTATTGATTTTATTTTAATTTTTATTTTTTATAATTAAATTAATATAATTAGATCTGAGAACTCTTAGATTTTATCAAATCTTATAAAATTTTTAAAAATTTTTGCTTCAGATCTAATCTGATCAGATTGATCCTGCAGCTTAGAAATAAAGATTCTTTCAACAACTTATTCTTGTATTCTCATATATCACTTATTGGTGTAGAAAATGGATGGCTACCAGAGTGCGTTGGAGTTGGAGGTGGAAATCTCACTGGCAAGATCGTAAGAGAAAGTTCGGACTGGAGGTGGGTGGCTCTGGCATGGATCCTTCGATGGTGAAGTTAGCTTTCTGACCAATAAGAATAGAGTATACAGAATATTAGAATGAAGAAGCGAGCTTAGAAAATGAGACGTATCTGGAGGATCTTATTTATACATGGAGCTTATAATAGATTGATGGTGACAACCATAACAAAATGTCAATAGGCTATTCGGATCATTCGAAGTTTGTTATGGAGAGTAGGCTATCATTTGTCGTAACTTGCTGATAATTAAAAATTATTTATTGAAGTTTGGATACAAGGTCAGATACTTCTGAGCTTGATTGTGGGTTATTCAACTTGAGATCATGCTATCAGGACTTAAGGTTAGGTGAGTTGAGCTTGGAGGCTAGTCCTTGGACTTGAAATGCTGAACTTGTAGGTCAGGTTAGCGAGATGAGTCCAATTGCTTTTAGATGCTCAATAATCTTCAAGATCAGTTGATGATGGAAGCTAGTATTTTGGCCTAAAGATGCTCTACGGAGGTTGAGGTTGGTGGGATATAATCGTAAGGCCGACTATGTGAGCTGGGTTCATGATTAAGATACCAAGGTTGGTTGGAGTTGTGGGATTGAAAGAATATCGAGTTCTTTAATTAAGATTGCAACAAAGTTGTTTCAACTATTTTGATGAAATTCAGCCAATACCCAAGGTCGGCTATTAGTTGGGGTTAGACGGTGTTGGAGTTCGATATTTATAGGGTAGTCATTGCTTATCCCATGTTAGAGA
Organism: Cocos nucifera; assembly: GCA_006176705.1. Taxonomy (NCBI): domain Eukaryota; kingdom Viridiplantae; phylum Streptophyta; class Magnoliopsida; order Arecales; family Arecaceae; genus Cocos; species Cocos nucifera. The sequence continues at coordinate 35,812 of QRFJ01005526.1, read as the reverse complement.
TCGGAGTCGAGCAAATGGCAAATTGTTTTTACTATTCAAGTTCGTCTGGCTGAAGTTCACAGTATAACCTCGGTAGGATCTATAGTTATCAAGATGAGATTGAAGAGTTATAGTAAAGAAGTTTAGCTACTACACAAGATCGAACATTGATGAAAGTGATCGTTGTTTCCAGAATGAACAGCACTTGATTGAAGCTCTAAACTTAATCGCATTTGGAGATCGATCTTCGAAAACTTGCCTGGACCAGAGGGTCGACTTGATTGGACCTCGGACTTGGACATTATGACTCCAGATGTTACTACATCTATGTCTGACATTATTAGACTTTGGTGGAAGCCATTTTACCTCCAACACTTGTTTCTCTACTTTCAAGTTTGAAGTTTGGACAAAGGGAGTACCAATACCTACGATCGTCGAAGTTCCTTTTGATTTTCTGCCTTTGCGAGGTGAAACATTTTAGACTATTTGAATCGATGCTGAAGTTTTTTTATTGCTGAATGATTTGAAACGACCTCAGTTTTTGAAATTTTCCTCGATGTGGAGCTCAATTATATGGTGCCATAATGATTTTGTCAGATGTCTACCACTACAATAATGGGAAAGACATGCGGAGGGTTGGAATTTGGCAAAGACAATCCACAATCATAACATCCATGGGACTCTTCTGACTATTTAAGGACCCGTCCCCTTCTTCTTCCTTACTCTGGTCCACTTCTTCTCCCTTTCCTTCCCTATCTTTCATCTTCCTCGACCCTTACTATTCTAACCCGTGCATCCCCTTGGTCTCTAATGCCCTTCCTTCGTTCATCTCTTGCCATTTTGACCATGTCACTGAGTTCTTCACCTAATTTAGGTTAGTATCCTAATCTTTTTTTATATTTTCCTATCTTTTTTTTTGGTTCTTAAGAGTTTCGAAGGGAGTTTGGTTGTCCTTCTTCTATCCTTCAAGTTTCTTCATCAATTTTTTCTAATTTTTGATAAATTTTCCCTAATTTTTATGATCTAAAATGGCCTCTGAATGTTCCTGATCCACTTCTTTCAAGAGTTGGTCCAGTCCAGGCCCTTCTAATCCCAGTCCTAAGGATGAACCCAAGCTTAGGGATATAGTCCGTCCGACCTTTGTTCCTGGGACTATTTCCTACACTCTCTCTACCGAAGACCTTTCCCTTGTACCAATCTGGTATGGGGTTCCTTCTGAGTAGAGCTTGAACTTTTGGGACCAGAAAGCTGAGCTTGCACTCCCCCTCCGGGCTGATTCTATTTGTACTTAGAGGCTCTTTGGGCTTGGCTCAGATTATCCATTCATTCATTTATTGTTGAGCTCTTTTGCTTTTTTAATATGTCTTTCTCTTTGATCGTGTTGAACTTCTTTCGCTTCATCATAGGATTCCTTGCACTATGTATCTTGACCGAAGTTCGATCTATAATCTCTTTATTTTGTACATTCTTCACCTTTAAGCATCACCTTTCTGCTAAGAACTGATGGTATATTTTACCTTAGTTCAATAAGAAGGGATTGCTTAAACATGCCCCTTCCTCTATTCATAACTAAAAGGGGAAGTTCCTCTTCATATCTTATCCTTTGCTTGAACTGAGACTTCCTCCTTGGGGACAACTTAGAGATTCTATTCATAGGGCTTCAGGGCTGGAACGAAAGGACCTTGACTCTGCCAACATTATTAAAAATTAGAAAACTTCTTTGCTAACCACTCTGATAGATGATAAAACCTTATACAACCTTGGCTTTAGTCCTATTAATCTTGAAAGTATTAACTTGTGCTTTCTTTTCTATTTTTTCATCTTTTTTTGACTTCAGCCTACTCATATTTATAGAGATGACTCCCAATGAATTGAAGCGATTGGCAAAGGATCTTTGAGCCTAAAAGAGGAAGGCAATGCTCCTAGTGAAACATCCAAGTGGGCAAAGGTTGGCGACTTAAGTTTGGCCATTCTCGCCCAGGCGACCTCTACTCGAGAGATTGAAACGCCCCCACAAACCTCGAGCCCGCTCATCGAGGTCGTCGCTCTAGCACCTCCTATGAAGAGAAACAAGGTAGAAAAGAGGAAGAAGAAATCAGTCACTAGGAGGGTTCGACCGTGGAAGAACTCAGGTGAATCCAGTGGCAACAATGCCAATCTTGATTGAGGTTCCTTCAATGATTGGAGGGTTGTTCAACCTCTCATAGAGGGCTGCTTCATCTCGAAAGCAATAGAGAAGATCCTCTGAATAGACACCCAGGAGAGGAAGAAGGATTCATTCATGGCCTTTCTTGAGGTAATCGCTTCTTCATCTTAACATTTAGTTGAATATATGTATGCTTTCCAGTAGTAATATTTATTTTGCTGCTTGTAGTTGGGGAACCATTTTTCTGTTAATGTGGAGGTGATTAGTCTTCATGAGGCCAAGGCCTCGAAGGCCATAAAGATGGCCCAAGAATAAAAGGCTGAAGTTGAGCGACTTGAGGGGATGCTCAAGGAGAACTCCACTGAGGTCGGGCGCCTCCAAGAAGCACTCAAAAGGGTGGAACAAACATCAGCAGAGATGAAGGATGCATTGGCTTCGAAAGAAGAAAGAAGAAAGAATGCCGAGGTTGAGGTCATTGATGGAGAGAGATGAGTTGCTAAAGCCATGAAATAGGCTGTCCTAGATTTCAAGTCTTCGAATGAGTAGAAAGATATTAAAATTGAGTTTGCTAGAGAGACTTTCAATAAGAACTTCAACCTTTGCTAGCAGAGAGTTATCGAGAAATTTTCTGAATTGGACCTCGGCTTTCTACTGGAAGATTTTTCTAATGATGAAGCCAAACCTTTTATAGCCAAGGCCGATCTTTCTTCTATTGGACCTGGCGATGACGCTCCCAAGCCTGTTAAAGAGCCAGCACCCATTGATGCTGCACCAAGATCTCTAGCTGCCCTCCATCAGAGGTCAGAGACTTCTCCTAGTTGTACCTTTTCTTTTTCTTTTATTTTTTATGTACTCAAATTTTTCAAGCAATAAAATTGGACTTCTTCTTTTTTCATACCTTTGTATATCGTAATGTGTTGATGATCAGAATTTAGTTTGCAAATACTATCACCGAGCTCAGTCATGGGCTAAAGCCATGCCATTACCTCGAGCCGTCCCTCTGAAGGCTCTTCTGAAAGCTTTGAAGAAGGAAGTTTGTCAAGCTAATAAGAAATTGAAGAAAATCAAGGACAAACTTCAGAAGTCAAAGAACAACTATGCCATAGCCTTTGCTAAGATTAACCACTTGCATCAGGCCTCAAAGCAAGCCTTCAAAGAATACACGTCGAAGAAATACCATCTAACCAAGGAGCTTGAATAGGCGAAAAAGCGAGCTAGTGAGAAATCTTAGATCCTAACCATGAAGATCTACTCCCTCGAGGTTGAACTCAAAGGAGCGAAAGAGAAGATTCAACAACTAGAAAAGAGCTCACTCTGGGCCAACAAACAGGAGTATGGCTGGGATTGGTTCAAAAGGTTCTCTGAGCTTCAAAGTCAGTTGCATGCGGCCAAAGAGGCATACAACACCTTTAGGATTGGTTGGTGCAATCAAATTGATGATCATAAATGAAAACTTCGGACAGCCAATGATGAAGTAGCTCAACTATAGAAGCGACTGGCGGACAATGCCCGAGCTGGCCCGAGTGGAGATCCGAGCGAGCTTGCCTTAGTACAGAATATCCTGACAAATCTTTCTGAGGTATATAAGAAGAACAAAGCCAAGCTCCTTCAACTAAAAATCCAAATGATGTATCAGGATAATGCCGTGAGGGATGCCGAAGTTGAATTTGCTTTTCTATGGAAGAGGTTAAGAGAGGTGTAGAAAGATGCCAGGAGAGCTCGGAAGCCGCTAGTTGAGAGTTTGGTGGCGAGGAAGGAGCTTGAGGACTGAGTGAATGATTTGAAGCACTCTCTTGTAATAGCCAGAGATGGCAGTCCAAAGTCTGAGTAGGACTTCATTTTTTCTCTCTTTTCTTCTTTTTTGTAATTAGTCTTAGTGACCCCTATAATGAACTTCACTTAGTAAAATGGTATTTCTTTCCATCATTCTTCTTTGTTGTGCTTCATTTTGATATTTGCCAAACTTCTCGTCTATTGTCGTATACCCAAACTAGGCTTTAGTTTTGAAATAGTAACTTCCTCTTAATCTTTTGTAGGTCTGTCTCTCTTTGTTTATGAATAAAGGTTTTCTGAGCTCACTTAAAAATAAGTATATCCTCCTATTTAAAAATCAAAGATCTTTATATTCCTTATAAGGATCTTTATCCATGTTAAGACAAGGTCTTCCTCATGTTCCTAATATGGTTAATCTTCTATTTAAGAATTGAAGGTCTTTACTCTCATTAAGATGAAGTTAATCTTCTATTTAAGAATCGAAGGCTTTTATCCTTGTTACGACGAGGTTAATAGCTTATTTAAGAATTGAAGGCCTTCATCCTTATTAAGATGAGGTTAAATTTCTATTTAAGAACTAGAAGCCTTCATATTCCTCATAAGGATCTTCACCCATGTTAGAATGAGATCCATCTCCTATTCTTAATGCAGTTAACCTTCTATTTAAAAATCGGAGGCCTTCATTCTTGTTAAGATGATGTTAACCTTCTATTTAAGAACCAGAGGCCTTCATCCTCGTTAAGATAAGGTTAACCTCTTGTTTAAGAATCGAAGGTTTTTACCCTCGTTAAGATGAGATTAATCTTCTATTTAAGAATTAGAGGTCTTCACTCTTCTTAAGATGAGGTTAACCTTTTGTTTAAGAATTGGAGGTCTTCATATCTCTCATAAGTATCTTCATCGATATTAGGACGAGGTTCATCTCATGTTCCTAACATGGTTAACCTCCTATTTAAGAACCAAAGGTCTTTACCCTCGTTAAGATGAGATTAACCTCTATTTAAGAATCAGAGGCCTTCAACTTTGTTTAAGAATGAAGTTTAGATCGATCATTTTCTGCCATAATTCAATTTGCACAAAAGATATGAGTGTTAAAATAGAAATTTTTTATTGAAATGTGGTTATTGATAATACGCTCGTAGATTTTTTTAAATTTTAAGGTTGGGATAACGTAGCTCCCCCAAGCTCTTTTATGCCATAAGTTCCTAGCCGGATAACTTTCTGGACTTCATAAGAACCTTCCCAATTTAGAGTAAGCTTGTCTTGATTTTGGGGTTGAAAAATTTTTGATCGATGTAGTATCAAATCTCCAACCTTGAATATTTTACTTCTGATCTTAGAATTATAGTATCGGATGATTTTTTGCCTGTAAGCTGCCATCCGAATTTGAGCTTTCTTTCTTTTTTCTTCTAATAGATCATGATTTATCCTGAGATCCTATGAATTATTTTGTTAATTAAAACTTTCAACTTGTGTTGAGAAAAATTCAAGTTCAATCAGAATGACTGCTTCAATTCCAAAAGCTAGGACAAATAAAGTTTTCCTAATATATGATAAAGTTTATCCATCCATGTTTCTTTCGCTCATTCGAGCCTTGTCTTTATTCCTTGCAGCAGAGTTCTATTAGTTACCTCAACTTCACCATTTGCATGGCGATGGATCACAGATGTGAAGTGATGAGAAATATTTAAATCTTCATAGAATATAGCAAACTTTGCCCCTGTGAACTAGTGTCCGTTATTAGTAATCAAAGTCTGTGATAGGCCAAATTTGCATACTATTGACTTTCAAATAAAATTTTATACTTTAATTTTAATGATTTTTGCTAGGAACCTCAATCCACTTGGTGAAGTAGTCCACCACCACTAAGAAAAAATTTTGTTGTCTAGATGCCACAAAAAATAGTTTAAGTATATCCATTCTCCATTGTGTGAATGGCCATGGAGCATTCAAGGATGTGAGTAGAGAAGTTGGTTGTCACTAGACGTTGGCATTCCTTTGACATTGATCATATTTTCTTATATAGTCAGTTGCATCCTACTGCATGGTTGGCCAATAATATCCTTGTCGAAGTAGCTTGTAAGATAATGATCTGACTTCGAGGTGGTTTTCACATACTCCTCCATGAATTTTTCTTAAGGCATAATTGGCTTCAGATGCTTGAAGACATTTGAGGAGTGGCAAGAAATAAGTTCTCTTATACAACTTGTTCTTATATAAGATGTAGCGAGAGGCCTGATTTCTCAACTTTTGTGCTTCTTTCGAATCTCTAGGAAGTATGTCATTTTTAAGATATAAAATCAATGGATCAATCTAGCTAGGTTAATGATCTATCTACATTACTATCTGGGGTTTCTCCGAGCTTGGATGTTGAAGAACGTCAAAGAAAATTTTTTTGATAACTCATTCAAAGCTAAAATAGCTAATTTGGATAGAAGATCAGCTCTAGAATTCTCTGCTCTCGAAATCTACTGGATGTCAAACTATTAAAGGTTGAGGTTAAGCCCTTCGCTTAGTCCAAGTATTTTCTTATATTCTCTTTCTAAGCTTTATAGCTGCCATTGACATGTCCTACCACTAGTTGTGAGTCACTGTAAATTTTTACATGGTCTACCCCCAACTTCTTGGCTATCTTCAATCTTGTGATCAGAGCTTCATATTCTACTCCATTATTGATAGCAGAAAATTCAAAGTGCAGGACGTATTTGGCAATAACTCCTAAATTGATAAGTATTAAACCCGCGCTCTCTAGAAGTATTGGACAAACCATCAACATATAGGGTTCAGAAATCTTCAGGAAGGTCTACCTTCTCTTCTGAGGAGTTCAGCAGGAGATCGGTGGTACTAGTTTTCTATTAGTCAAGATCGGCTAGATCTGTAATAATACATTCGACCATATAGTCGACTAGTATTTGAGCTTTAATAGATGGTCCAGATTAAAATTTAATATCAAATTCAGTAAGCTCAATCGCCCATTTTACTATTCTCTCAGAAGTATTTGGTCGATGAAGAACTATCTTTATGGGCTAATCTATGAGGAACATCATCGGATGCCCTTAAAAATAGGATCAAAATTTTCTGGCTATAATCAACAAAGCACAGATTAGCTTTTTCAATTTGATATAACTTATTTCGGCATCTCTCAAAACTCGGCTTATGTAATAGATCGACTTTCAGATTTTAGTCTCCTTTTTGATCAAGACAGCTCTAATGACTATGGAAGATACCGCCAAATATAAAAATAATTCTTCATCGAGTTCAAGATTAGCAAGTAGAGGAGGTGAGTTGAGGTAGTTCTTCAGTTTTTCGAAGGCTTGCTGGCATTCAGGGGTCCAACAAAAGTTCTTCAATTATTTAAGCACTTGAAAGAAGGGCATGTAACATTTCATCGATCTTGAAATAAAATGATTTAGAGCTGCAATCTTTTTTATCAAGTGCTAAACTTTTTTTATTATCTTGGGGACGGTCATTTCTTAGATGGCTCGGATTTTTTTCAAATTTGCTTCTATGCCATGCCTCGATACCATGAATCTTAAGAATTTTTTTGAGGTTACTCCAAAAGTACATTTTATCGAATTCAGTTTCATCTTGTACCTCTTAAGAGTGTTGAATGTCTCCTCTAAATCGATGATATAATTTCTTGAAGATCAACTCTTGATAAGCATATCATCTACGTAAACCTCCATATTGTAGTTGATCTATGACTTGAAGATTTTGTTCACTAGGCGTTGATAGATTGCACCTATATTTTTAAGTCCAAAAGACATAATCCTGTAATGAAAAAGCCCACAGTCAATAATAAAGATAGTTTTTTTTCATCTTCAGATGCCATCCGGATTTGGTTATAATAAGAAAAGGTACCCATAAAGATGAGGAGCTCATGGCCCGAGGTTGCATCTATCAGTTGATCAATTTTGGATAGAGGGTAGCTATCTTTTGGACATGCCTTCTTCAAATTAGTAAAGTCTATGCATATTTTTTACTTGCCATTCACTTTCTTAATAAAGACTACATTAGTGATCCAATTTGGGTAGGATACCTCCCGGGCTAGATTGCCTTTCTATCACTCTGGTGTAAAGCTTTATTTTTTTTATTTCATAGGTTGGTGCTTGGGGTCCACACTCAAGTGATTTTCCATTACTTCTCCATCTATCCTAGACATATTTATGGAAACCCAGGCAAAAACATCGATGATCTTTTGTAAAAAGGTAATGAGTTGCCTTTTAACCTCTTCTTACAAGTTTGAGTCGATCTGAACTATGCAGTCCTCATTCCCATCATTTAAGAAAACTATTATAAGATTATCAATTGGTTCTCTCCGCTCTTTAGTCAAATCATCACGAATATTAAGTCCATCTACTAGACAAAACTTGGAAGGCTTTTCTTCTTGCAAAGCAATTGTATAACAATGACATGTCAGGACTTGATCTTTTCTAATTTCTCTAACTTCGAATTTCATTAGAAACTTTATTTTCAAGTAGTATGTAGGTATTATAGCTCGGAATGCATTTAGCCCAAGTCGTCTAAGAATGACACTGTAGGCAGAAGGAGCCTTCACCACCAAAAAATCAATCTGAGCTTTAGATTATCTTGGATACTGGTTTGCCACAATTGGTAAGATAATTATTTCTTCAATCGGTATAGTATCATCGATGAACCCTACCAACAAAAAGCTTAATGGCCTCATGTGACTATTAGGTATGGATATCTTAGAGAAAGTATCATAAAATAAGATATTAGTCAAACTTTCATTATCCACTAAGACATGACGTACATCATAATTTATAATATTTAAAAAAATTATAACTGCATCATCATGCGAAAATTGAACCCCTTGCACATCTTCCTCAGTAAAAGTAATAGGTTCTTCAGTCTTTTGCCTCTTCACTGGCTCGATTGGTCCACTAGCCTCTTCTTGTTAATGTTCCTCAATAATTGTGTTGATAATTTCAAGTAGGGGTCAGTCTCCCTGGGATTCTTTCCTTCGAGGTGGTTCTAGCTATGGAAGGGCTCTCGATCGATTCTCTCTCCTTTTCGACTGATATCATAAGAATCGATCCAACCGATCTCATCTAATCAGCTCCTCAATTTTATCCTGAAGCTGGATATATTTTTCAGTATCATGACTATGATCATGATGGTATAAATAGTACTTATTTGAATTATGCTTGCTTGGATGAGACTGCATTTTATCCGACCTCAGTAGATACTCTTTGATCTTCATTAGGACTTAAGTTTTTGGAGTATTCAAGAAAGAATAGTTGTTGAGTCTTCTGGAAGAAAAAATTCACCACATCCTTTGATTTGGGCTTCTTGGCTGACGAGCCCAAGATGGAGTTCGAGCTCGTCTGTATTCGAAAGGGATTCTAGAATGCGACTGAGCTTTGTTTGGTTTCTCTATAAGTATGGGCTTGCTAGATTTTCTCACCTGCCACTCTCCTGCGACCTCATCATCTCAAAGTTTGAAAGCTTCCTTAGCTTAGGCATAGCCCTCAGCCTGAGCTAACATGTCGGCAAAATTCTAGGAATACTTCTTCTCTAACAAGAAGAGAAGATCATTTTTCAGAAGGCCACTCTTTAGAGTGGCCATAATAATAGACTGGTCTAAATTTCAAACCTCCAAAGCAGCAGTGTTGAAGCAGCTGATGTAGGCTCGAATGGACTCTCCTTTCTTTTGCTTAATGTTGACGAAGAAATCTGAGCTTTGCCTCTGATGCCAGCTACTAATGAAATAAGCCATGAACTGATGGCTTAATTGATCAAAAGAGTAGATGGTATCTAATTTAAGGTCCGAGTACTAGTTTCATGCTACATCCTTTAGGATTGATGAAAAAGCTCGGCATAAAATGACGTCTAACACATTATGGAGCAACATCATGGTCCGAAAGACTTTGAGATGATCGACAGGATCTGAAGTCCCATGAAAACTCTCAAACTAAGAGAGTTTGAAGTTTGATGGGACAGACTCCTGCATGATCTAAATAGTGAACGACAGATCGGTGTAGACATTATCATTGCAGGCAGGGGTAGCATGGTGGAGCTCCTCAATCCATTAGTTCATTTTTTAGAGCTTCTAATCAAGGGCATCATCTCAATCATGGATCTCAAAGTGAGATAGAGTTAACGGGGGCAGAGATCTTTAGGGGGTAGACTCATGCTCAGAATAGGGGCTCTCTACTGATAGGGGATGAAGAAGATTGCTTGACTGGATACTTCTTTTAGAATAAGGGCTCACAGGATCCTTCTTCTAGCATCAATCTTGTTAGTGCAGAAAATGAATGATTGTTGGAGCGTGCTGGAGGTAAAAAATCTCATCGGTAAGATCTGCAAGATAAAGTTCAAGCTGGAGGTGGATGGCTCCAGTGTAGATCCTCTGATGGTCAAGTTAGCTTCTTGACCAATAAGAATAGAGTATACAGAAGATTGGAATGAAGAAGACAGCTTAGAGAAGAAGATATATCTGGAGGGTTCTATTTATAGATGGAGCTTGTAATAGATTGATGGTAATAGCGATAATGGAATATCAGTAGGCCATTTGATCCACTCGAAGTTTGTTATGGAGAGGGGGCTGTCGTTTATTGCGACTTGCTATCGGTTGAAAATTATGTGTTGGAGTTCGAATGTAAGGTCAGATACTTTCGAGCTTGATTGTGGGTTATTCAACTTGAGATCATGCTATCAGGACTTAAGGTCGGATGAGCTGAGCTTGGAGGCTAGTCCTTGGACTAGAAATATTAAACTTATAGATCAGGTTAGCGAGATGAGTCCAATTACTTTTAGAAGCTTGATAATCTTCAAGGTCGACTGATGATGAAATCTAGTATTTTGGCCTGAAGATGCTCCTCGGAGGTTGAGGTCGAAGAAAAATAACCGCAGGGCTGGCTATGCAAAAGCTGGGTTCATGATTAAGATACAAGATCAATTGGAGTTGTGGGATTAAAAGAATACTAGGTTCCTTAATTGAGATTGCGACAAAGTTGTTTCAACCATTTTGATGAAATTCGGCCAATACCCAAAGTCGGCTATCGGTCGGGGTCAGATGGTGTTGGAGTTCGATGTTTGTAGGGTAGTCGTTGCTTATCCCATGCTAGAGATCAGAGTCGAGCAAATAGCAAATTTCTTTTACTATTTAAGTTCATCTGGCTAAAGTTCACAGTATAACCTCGATAGGATCTGCAGTTATAAAGATGAGATTGGAGAGTTGGAGTAAAGGAGTTCGGCTACTACAGAAGATCGGATATTGATGGAAGCGATTGTTGTTTCTAGGATGAGCTGCCCTTGATTGAAGCTTTGAACTTAATCACATATAGAGGTCGATCTTCGAAAACTTGCCTGGACCAGGGGGTCAACTTGATTGGATCTTAGACTCGGATGTTGTAACTCCAAATGTCGCTGCATCAAGGTCAGATTTTACCCAACTTCGGCGGGTGCCATTTTACCCTTAACATTACTATTTTTGATCTTTCAAAGGTCATCTTGAATGAAAACTATCTTAGAATGAATCATATTTTCTTTTTCTATCCAAGAATCATTTAAGAATAGGATGTGCAATTTCCAAATCATGCATAATGTTGACCTTGAGGAAAATACATTGTTGATAATTTTTAAGCAAATCATCTCAAGGATTAATAGAATTACTTGTTCTTTTGGTGTCTTGGTTTTGTTCCTAGTAACTATTGACTGATTTAAGTAGTCTTGGTGATAGGGTTTGATATATCAAAGCAAAAGGAACTTGAAAACCAGCAGAACAAACCACCAGAAAGACACTTCCTATTTACATGGAGCTAGCAGTAGCCCCTGCAATAGCGATGACATCCATAAAACTTGTTTCATAATAGACTGAAATTTATGAGATAAAATTAATTATAAGCACGCTATAGTCATTCTCATTCTCTAGATTGCACAGTATTTTTGGAGAAAATGGATGATAAAGTATTTAGACTTTATTAGATTTTTCCTGTAGGGAACAAAGATAACTTGATTTGGCTTTGTTTCTTCTTCTTCCTGCTTAGGAGCAGGGTGGAAGTAATATGGTTGTTTCAAATCTCTGAATGAATGTCTCATCACTTAATATAAAACCTTGAGGTTTTTTGTTGAATTATGACTTTGCTAATAAAATTTTGGACAAAAAATAACTGAAGAATAATAAGCAGATCTGAAACATTGAAACCACTAGAAAATACTAAAGGAACTTTGCAAGCACCGGCTTGATATTATTTTGCACGTGATCTCAGTTCAAGTATTCTAATACCCCTATATATAAGCCAGGAAAGACGCAAGAACTAAGTGTTGGATTTATTGTTTGTAATCCTATCATAGAAAAGCATTAGAATACACATAGTAAGGCCATCTAAATAGAAATGCCATAAATAAGAAACATAAAATTAAGTGGTGGAGAAACATATATTATCATCATAGTTTAATCTTTTCCACAAAAGATAGGAACAACTGTGGATTGCAACCTTATTTCACGAAGGCCTATTGATGTTTCGAGCATGGTTTCAATAAATCAACTTCAGTTCTCTTGGAATTAGTGCCAAATTTCTTATCATGAAAGTTTAAACACCAGGCTCTCCACAAAAACCTACCAGGTTGGCTAGTGAGTTCAAAAATCAACTTACTTGGTGGTGGTTTTGGTTCATAAACGGAGGAACAACCTAGTAGAAGTCCCTAAATTTCATAGGAGGGTCAAGTGGACAGAATGTAGATCATTAAAAACACAAGATTTGATACAAAATAAGTGGACTAATCTTTGTAGGTAGAAACGATATATCAGGTAATCAAATTTAAGAAACAATTTCACATAATATAATTAGCCATCTGGTTCATGCTTTACGGTCTGTCTGGATGCGTAGGAAGAATATCCATGAGATAGATAGATCGATAGATGGACAAACAAATGGATGTATGTATATATGTATGTATGTATATATATATATATATGATAAAATGATGTTGCCAATCTTTTGCATACTCTGTTATTGAAATAGGTATCATTTTGATTACAACCAAACATGACTAGATCTATGGAAGTTGCTTACCTGAGTTGCTATCACCACGAGAAAAGCTGGCAAGGGTCGAACCGTCCTATGGTAGAAAGCCTTCACTACGGCCACAAGCTCAAAGCCAAAAGGGGAATACGTGCCGGCAGCAGTAAGCATGGAGAGCAGGCAGTGCTCTTTCATGTTGAAAGGCCCTGGGTTCAGCGAGAACGACCACGGAGTCCCCGGTACCCTTATCTGCTTTCTTGGTATCCTGTTGGCCATCAACTTGGCGGTGAGATACAGTATGACGGAGATGCACTGTTTTGGTATGTACACCGGTGACTGGCGATGTACGAGGAATTGGGTCATCATGGAAAGGATGATGCAGCCGGGGATCCCCAGAACCCATGTTCGGAATGTCAAGACCGGTACCGTGTTATCATCGGTCGGTGGCACCGTCAGCCTCACCTCCTCGACGGGAGAATCGTTAATCACATCTGAAAATTATGGTCAGTTGTTTTGCCATCATGTGAACTTAATGATATCACGGTACAAAGATCGAGATTGAAGGAAAAAGACATGGACATGAAAAGTTTCCGCAGCGATCTATTACCTTCTTCTTTCTCTGCCATGGAGGCTGGGGTAGGTGAGATATGGCGTGATATTCGTGCTTGACCCCCCCCCCCCGCCCCCCGTTTTTTTTTTTTTGTACCCGCACGGACAAGTCCAATTTTGGCAAGAACGCAGCACACACTGATTGTATTTCCAAGTGAGGCGTCACGGTAATTTATTGGGATTGCAATATTTCCAAAAAAATAATCTGCATTGCTAATCCTCTCCAGCCCTATTTCCAAAAAATTTCTATAATCAAGACATGTATCAGATTTTTTATTTATGTTGAAACTTGATTGATTTTAAATTTTATATAGAATCCTATTTTGTGAGGTGGCCCTTAATGCCTCGACGAGGCCTGGTCCATTGACCGGCGTGGCGGCTATAATGACCCTTATTAGCTATTACATCAAAAATTAAAAAATTTTTTTTACTCGCTATGGGTGATGAGCTTTTATGTTCATCATGCATGATGATCAACTTACATATGGATCTAGATAGAAAAAAAATTTTATGAAATGCCATATTTTTCTTTTATTTAGATCAGTGTATGAGCCAATTATCGTGGGTGGTGTTTGCAGAAGCTTATCGTTCGCAGTGAACAAAATATTTTTCTAAAAATTATAGGCACTCATAGTAAAATAGAATAAAATTTTAAATTAGAGAATAAACATGCAGGCTATAATTTAAAAAGATGCTATTCTAATTAGACAAACGTCTAATATATATATATATATATATATATATATATATATATATATATATATATATATATATATATATATATATATATATATATATATATATATATATATATATATATATATATATGACAAATATAAAGAAAAAAATTTTATTTTCTAGGTTAGGTTCATTCAGATTTGATTGGATCAAAAGGGATATTTCAAAAAAAAATTTCTTGGAGATTCTAATTAAATCTGAGACTTCTCAGATCTAATTTTACTGATCTGATAATAAAAATAAAAATTAAATTAAATCTAATTTAATTATATCTTTATTTTGGATAATCCAATTATCCTATGATGATCCTGATGTTTGTCTGAGGTTTTGGATGTAGCCATGTGGGCGCTTGGCATCTACTGATATCCACTCGGATAGGATCTGAAGATTTTTTTCTTCTCAATCAATTCTCCAAAAATTAGATCTAAATCTGATCTTGAAGGTCTTCAAAACTGCTTTTGAAGAACAATCGTTGTCTCTAACAGCAGTGCTGCCTTCTTTCTTTCCTAGCGTCTTTCACTTGCTTGGATCGCACCTTGTTCATATCCAGAAGTCCTTGGGCATGGAGAGGAGAGAGAGAGGACCAGAGGATGGTGTGGAGGAGGGAGAGAGGCTTTATGGCATGGGCTAAAGGTAGAAGCATTAAACTCTAGACGCAAATAGGATTTATATAGACCCTACTGTACTATGCAGTACCACATCATTCTGGCCAATCACGGCCCTCAGATCTAAATCTGATTGGTGGGATGACATCATCTGATCCAATCAGATGAGAAACCCTCAAAATTCTCCTAAGGTGGCGCCAAGACTGGGTCAAACAAGACTTCTTGGCGCCACACAGTTTAATCCTCTAAAGCAACCCTGGAGTCCCTCTGTATAGGACCCCAGCTTTATCCTTATGCGGTGCACGCCTCCCTAGGGGTGCGCCCTCTTTCTGTCTGTATTTTAGTAGGAGGACAAGTCCCCAGGTACTTTTCTATGGGTGCATGATATATGAGCAGATGTCTAAGTGTCTAGGATCAACATTTGATCAATATCCAAAAATAAGATTTAGCAGATGATCGAAAATGGCAGGTATAGTTTTAAATTTATCTCATAAATTTATTAAATATATGTATCCTAGAAGCCAGAATTGGCTAACACTTGTAATACACTTTTATGGGCAAAATTATAATTTTGACTATAATCAATAAAAATGATTATTTTCTATCACATATGTGTATTTAGTGTCTGTGATACATCCTTTGAGCTAATGATAATGATAATTCATATTTTCAAGAGTTGAAAATTTAAGACATGAATAATCATTATTAACTCATAAAATGCTTCCGACCATAGAATCATCACGAGGATGGTGATTGATTCGGAAGGTTGGTGTACAATCATTTCTCTTTAGTAGATGAGTCTTGAGTCTACGGTATGGAGACACCGGAGCAAGAGTATAGGTACTCATTAGAGAATGAGGGCACTGAGTGTGACCACCTCGAGTTGTCATTAGGAAGTCTACCTTCTCGTCAATGACTGACTCGATGCTGCAGTAGTGTATCTAGTTCTTTGACCTGAGATGCATCGACAGTTCACCTTGAGAGTGTTATAGTTTGACTACACCATAACTCAGTCTTCTAGCCATTCGGAACCCTGAGGTGTATGATGGCTATAGCATGTTCATTGTAAAAATTGGATTGCATCAAGATAAAATCTATCTACCTCGGTGGTAGAGGAGAAGCCCTATGATGATCATGAGAATCAAGTCCAGAAGCCCATGGCCATGGCAGAGTGAAATAATAGAAAGAGTTTTTATTCAGGTTTTCACATCGGACTTGAATCGAATGATTACGTTATATAACAGAGACTAGGGTTTGACGAGTTCACCTAAACTCTAATCTGATCGGGGCTCAAGATAGAAGAACTTAATCACACAGGTAGCTACACCAAGAGGTTCGCATTCAGCTCTGATGGGTTGCCACCATATACTGCTAGGTGTCACTAGTGGATTTTGGGAGCAATTAGAATGATTTAGATGATCGATCATTCTAGCTGTTCGAAGCAGAAGAGTTTTGATCCATCGAAAAAAGTTTCAGTGATGTCGATGATAGAGATCATGACATTCCATTACCATATAGAACTAAACTTAACTGGATCACACAAATAAGGGTTTGAATCTGATGATCATCAATTGAACTGATCCAATTCAATTGATCTGAATAAGATTCAATTAGGTTCAAGAAAATCGTGCTAGCACTCGATTGAACCTAACTATCTTCTTTTACTATCATAAATAGTTGTCCTTACTGAGCCAAAGGAGTTTATGCTCATTCAGAGGCCTTCACCTAATCTGACTGGAGCCGTCCAGGTCAAAAAAGGGTTGTCTTATTTTGTAAGATAATACCTACCATTTTTGGTCATTATCATTTCTCATCCTTTGACTTTGGTCAAAAGTTGACCTTTGACTGGTCAAATGTTGACCATTGACATTTTGACTTCTGTCCACGTATCATGCACCTATTGGAGAGCTGGTGCGGGTTTGTTCCCCTGCCAGAACCTAGCAAGGAGGAGGGTGCATGCCACCCTTGGCGTGTGCCCAAGCTGGAGGCGCCCAGGAGTCTCTGTTGGATAGGGACTCCATCTCCTTTTTGGATTCCAATTAGACTTCTCCTAAGAACTAAGTCTGACTAGTCTTAGGCACCATCTAAGGAGGAATCCAAGGGACTCGATTCTCACCAATCAGATTTAGATCTGATTAAATAAAGGGTTGTGATTGGTTAGGAAGAAGAGGAGTTGGATCACGCATAGTCTATAAATAAGACCCTGCGCCCAACTCAAAGTGCAATTTAAAATTTCATGCCCCAAGGCTGCCTCCCTCCTCCTCCTCCATGCCAAGTCCATCTTCTCCCTCTCCTCTCCATGCCCAAAGGTGTTTGGGATCCAAGTTGGTGCAATCCAGATGAGAGAAAGGCGACAGAAAGCTAGAAGGCTGTGCTGCTGTAAAGAACAACTGTTGATCTTCGAAAGATGTTTTGAAGATCCTCCAGATCAGATCCAGATCTAATTTTTGGAGACGTGATAGAAAAGAAGAGGATCTCTAAATTCAGCCTGAGTGGATACCGATAGAGGCCAGGCACTTGCGTGGCTAGATCCAGAACCTTCCACTGCTTACAGGATCATCAACGGATAATAGGATTACCTTACATCAAGATAAATTAAATTAAATTTAATTTATTTAGATTTTATTTTTATTATTAGAATAATAAAAATTAGATCTAAAATATTCTAGATTTGATTAGGATCAAAGAGAAAAAATTTTGAAATATATCTCTTGATCCGATCAGATCTAAACGAACCTGATCCGAGAAATCTGAATTTTTCTTCAACTGGTATCAGAGCCAAGGTTCTAAAATGTTTAGATCTAATTTTAAATTTATTCTAATTAAAAAAGTAATGAGATTTCAGATGTCACATGAGATGTGATCAGATCTAAAATCAGAAAAAAAATTAAAATTAAATGATTTGGATCTAAGATTAGAAAATATGCATGACTAGTTCTAAAATAGAATAGTTCTATAGAATAGTCTTGCATGTTTTCAATTTAATCTGATTAAATCATATTTTAGATCTATTTATTTACTATTTTTTTAATATTATAATTATTATAATAACATCTAAAAAATAGTAAATAAAAATTATTTAATTTTAAACATCATATGAGATATGATTGATGCATGTCTAGACTAGTTGTAGAATAGTTCTACATAGTTGTCTAGATTAGAATTTATTTTGATAAGATCAATTTAAATCTAATTTTTTAGATTATTATGAGATAATTTAGATCTGAAAATATGCATGATTTAATACATGAGATGTATGCAAAATATGCCATGATTAGATCTAATTTGTATATGAGATATATGATATAGATCTAAAACTGTTTTGTAGTATTATATGTTCCTGATTAAGATATTTCCTCTTGGCCGTCCGGTCATAAGAATGAAGAAGGGTTTAAAGGCCCTCTCCTTCCATCTGATGGGATGTTCTTATGATGTGTAGGAGTGCTGCACGTTCGTCCTTAATCAAAAATCCAAAACTTACTTTCTACGAAATCCTAAATCCTAAATCCTGAAACCCTAGGATTTATTGTGCATATTTTATTTATGAACCCTACTTAATTAAGAATTAAGATTATGAAATATTAATTAGGTCTAAAATTGAGAATTTTAGATCTAAGACATATTCATAATATTGGGTTCGGGCTTGGGTAGCTCAATTAGGTCTAAGCGGTTGATCAAACCGAATCAAGAGTTGGTTAGATGGGATCAACAATGCTTAAATTGACCAGCCTAATAGGATTAAGTCTGGGTCAAGATCGAGTCACGATCAAGCAAGACCTAATTAAGGCTCAGAGGTTAGAGTCTGGATTGTAGGCTAACCCAATTGGTTCTGGCTCAATAATTTGGTGTCTAAGGTAAGTTTGGCACATACGACCGACTAGTTTTTAATTGGGAGCTACTCGACCTGAATGCATTCTTGTACGAGTTAATGGCATATTCCTTCCACCGATCTCACTTACCTGGCCATATCTATTAACCCAGTTCTGATTTGAGGTGGTCAATAATCTAAGCTAACCCATGCCACTAGGTTAGT
This sequence comes from Cocos nucifera, assembly GCA_006176705.1. Taxonomy (NCBI): domain Eukaryota; kingdom Viridiplantae; phylum Streptophyta; class Magnoliopsida; order Arecales; family Arecaceae; genus Cocos; species Cocos nucifera. The sequence goes on along the minus strand of QRFJ01005526.1, from coordinate 16,939 downwards.
CATAATTGTTATGACTATGACAAGTCTAGTTTAATGAGACCTGAATCAATTCTCCCTAAGAAAAGATTAAGTCTGAGGTCTTCCACCATTGTAGATGTGCGGGCCCTTTTCTAGGGTTGATTATTCTCGGCTGGATACAGTGGCTCAATTGCACCGAAAAGATGCAACCATGTCTATTAGGCATTGGATGCTATGGGCTGGAGGATGAGTTGGGCTCAATATTTCTGGATATGGTGAGAGACTCAATTAGGAATTCAGTCTGTGCAAATGGTGGGTCTGACTTAACTAAGGAGTGGATCAATATTCCAGATACGGTGAGATTCATGAATTAGAGATCAAGTTTGGGTGCACCATGATTAGAGAATCATTGAACAAGAGTTGTTTACTCATTGGCTAATCCATCATCAATAATTATTAGGTGAGGTGATGAGTCAGTTGGTGAGATCGCACCACCCACTAGAAATCAATAATCGTGGAGATTTTTGCATCTCTACAAAGGGAGTGTAGGGATTTGAGAAAATAGTGAAAGCTAATTTATTTAAAAATAAAATTTCTAAATAAATTAGTCAAGTCATAATTATAATATCTAACTAGAATCTTTGACTCTCTATAGGAAAATGTCTACGTCCAACCCATTAACATGTATCCTAGACACACATAGACTAACCGGACCCAATTACAAAGATTGGCTCAGGAACTACAAAATCGTTTTGAATTTCGAGAAGTTAACCCATGTATTCGATTAGAAACCTCCCACCTTATCAGCTCGTCCATCCACTGAACAAAGAGCATCTCTAGAAAATGGATAGACGAAGATAATAAGGTCAGATATTACATATTGGGCTCGATATCTGATGAGCTCCAATGCCAATATGAAGATATCGAGACTGCTCACTAAATATTGGCTCACCTACAAGAGATGTTTGGTGAATAGAGTCGTGCAGCCAAGTATCAAGTCACAAAATAACTTTTTAAGGCTAAGATGCATGATGGGTAGTCAGTCCAAGATCACTGTCTGATGATGATCAAGGACATGGAAGAGCTTGAGAAGCTCGGTGTGAAGTTAGATTTGGATCTGCAGAACGATATTACTCTGCAATCTTTGACTGATACATATGAGCAATTCATTATGAATTATCACATGCATAAACTTCAAAATTTCTTAGCCGAATTAATGAACATGCTGGTCACCATTGAGCTTTCTATGAAAGGTTCTAAAGGCTTAGTTCTTGCTATGGAACGAACTTCTTCCAAAAGAAAGTCTTATGGAAAGAAAAAGAAGTCTACAAAAATACAGAAGGTGGAAGGAGAAAAGAAGAAGAAGATAGAGCCGAAGATGAAAGCCGCTGTCAAAAGAAAGTATTTTCATTGCAACAGCGATGGCCATTGGAAGCAGAACCGCCCTACTTACCTAGCCACCCTGAAGAACAAGAAGAAAGGTCCTTCTGGAGGTATGCTCGTTATTGAGTCTAACCTTACGATTTCTTCTGCATCCAGTTGGGTGCTTGACTCTGGTTCTAGTGCTCATCTGTGCACTTTCATGCAGGGTCTTGAGGATAGCAGGAGGCTGAGGGATAGAGACATGATCCTACGCATCGAAAATAGAGCAAGAGTTGCTGTAGTGGCGGTGGGAACATACCCTCTTCGATTACCATCTGATTTAGACTTAGTTTTGAAACACTGTTATTATGTGCTTGCAGCTAGCAGAAATTTGATTTCTGTTTCATGCCTAGCACTAGAAGGCTATGTGATTACCTTCTTTAAGGACCATTATAACATTCTTTATGAAAGAAATAAAATTGCAAATGATTTTCTTATTAATGGATACTATTTCTACATTCCAGAGGACCACAATGTGATTATGAGTTGACATGCCATCTTTCTTGAAAAATAGTTTATTCAATATAGCAGCATTGGAAAGTAGATTAAGCTTGATGAGAAAGTCTCACAAGTACAACGAGCTAAGGACCAATTGGAACTAAATCGGGTTGAGCCAATAAGAACACTACCTCCTCTACCTCATAAATCGGAAAGAGTTTTTTGTCCCCTTGAAAGATACTTAGGTATTATATCAGAGGACATAGAGGAAATATTCCTCGTAGGTAATGGTGCTCATGGTGATGATCGCAAAACCTATAATGAGACGATATCAGATATTGACTCCGAGAAATGGCTAGAGGCAATGCAGTCAGAAATTGACTCGATGCACTCAAACCAAGTCTGGACCTTGGTAGATCCACCAGAAGGTATAGTACCTATTGGGTGTAAATGGATCTTCAAGAGAAAGATTGGTGCAGATGAAAATGTGGAGACATTCAAGGCTAGACTAGTGGCAAAAGGTTATAGTCAATGCGAAGGCATTGACTATCAGGATACCTTTTCTCCAGTGGCTATGCTAAAATCCATCCGCACATTGCTTGCCATTGCAGCCTATTTCGATTATGAAATATGGCAAATGGACGTAAAAATAACATTCTTAAATGGATATCTTGAGGAAGATATCTATATGGAACAGCCGCTAGGTTTCACATCCAGTGATACTGATCATAAGGTTTGCAAGCTGCAAAGGTCCATATATGGACTTAAGCAAGCATCTCGGAGCTGGAACACTCATTTCAATGATGTGATCAAAATGTTTGGATTTCATCAAAAATGAAGAGGAACCGTGTGTCTTCAAAAAGATCAGTGGGAGCGCTGTTGTCTTCCTCGTATTGTACGTGGATGACATCCTCCTTATTGGAAATGATATTCCCATGATGACGACAGTCAAAATATGGTTGTCCAAGAAATTCTCCATGAAAGACCTAGGTGAAGCATCCTTTATTCTAGGAATTAAGGTCTATAGGGATAGACCGAATAGGATGCTAGGACTTTCACAGAAGATGTACATAGAGAAAGTACTAAAGAGGTTTAGTATTGAAAAACTCTAAGAGGAGATTAATACCCTTCAGACATGGTATTCATCTTTCCAAGAAGATGTGCCCTAGCACACCTGAGGAAATAGAACGCATGAGCAAGATCCCTTATGCTTCTGCAATAGGGAGTCTCATGTATGCCATGCTATGTACACGACCTGATATAGCCCATGCTGTGAGTGTCACAAGCAGATATCAGTCAAATCCAGGTGAAGAACACTGGACTTCTGTGAAATGTATCCTTAAGTACTTGAGAAGAACTAAGGATATGATGTTGGTCTTTGGTAACGGAGAACTCCATGTCCAGGGATACACAGACTCGGATTTCATGTCCGATGTAGATGATCGAAAGTCGACATCTGGGAGTCTGTTTCTGTGCAATGGTGGTGCTGTCAGCTGAAAGAGTTTCAAGCAAACTGTGATAGCAGATTCCACCATGGAAGCAGAATATATCGCTGCATCAGAGGCTGCAAAGGAAGCATTCTGGTACAAGAAGTTTGCTGATAGAAATCAGAGTAATGCCATCAGATGCCATTCCTCTATACTGCGACAACAATGGCACCATAGCCCTTGCTAAGGAGCCGAGGTCTCACCAGATGTCCAAGCATATTGAGCGGCGATACCACTTCATCCACGATTACCTCGAGAAGGGTTACGTCGAGGTCAAGAGAGTCAACTCTGCAGACAATTCGGCAGACCCACTTACAAAGTCGTTGGGATAATAAAAATTCGAAGCCCACCTTGAGAAGATGGGACTTAGACTTGTAGCCAATTGGCTTTAGGACAAGTGGAAGATTGTTAGATATATGTGCCCTAGAAGTCAGAATTGGCTGACACTTGTAATACACTTCTAGGGGCAAAATTATAATTTTGACTATAATCAATAAAATGGATTATTTTCTATCACATATGTGTATTTAGTGTCTGTGATACATCCTTTGAGTTAATGGTAATGATAATTCATATTTTCAAGAGTTGAAAATTTAAGACATGAATAATCATTATTAACTCATAAAATGCTCCGACCATAGGATCATCACGAGGATGGTGATTGATCCAGAAGGTTGGTGTACAATCGCTTCTCTTTAGTAGATGAGTCTTGAGTCTACGGTGTGGAGACACCGGAGCGAGAGTATAGGTACTCGTTAGAGAACGAGGGCACTGAGCGTGACCACCTCGAGTAGTCATTAGGAAGTCTACCTTCTCGTCAATGACTGACTCGATGCTGCAGTAGTGTGTCTGGTTCTTTGACCTGAGGTGCATCGACAGTTCACCTTGAGGGTGTTATAGTTTGACTACACCATTACTCGATCTCCTAGCCATTCGGAACCCTGAGGTGTATGTTGGCTATAGCATGTTCATTGTAGGAACTGGATTGCATCAAGATGGAATCTATCTACCTCGGTGGTAGAGGAGCAGCCCTATGATGATCATGAGAATCAAGTCCAGAAGCCCATGGCCATGGCAGAGTGAAATAATAGAAAGAGTTTCTATTTAGGTTTTCACATCGGACTTGAATCGAATGATTACATCATATGACAGAAACTAGGGTTTGACGAGTTCACCTTAACCCTAATCTGATCGGAGCTCAAGATAGAAGAACTTAATCACACAGGTAGCTGCACCAAGAGATTCGCATTCAGCTCTGATGGGTTGCCACCATATACTGCTAGGTGTCACTGGTGGATTTTGGGAGCAATTAGAATGATTTAGATGATCGATCATTCTAGCTGTTCGAATCAGAAGAGTTCTGATCCATCGAAAGGAGTTTCGATGATGTCGATGATAGAGATCATGACATATCCCATTACCATACAGAACTGAACCTAACTGGGATCACACAAACAAGGGTTTGAATCTGGTGATCATCAATTGAACTGATCCAGTTCAATTGATCTGAATGAGATTCAATTAGGTTCAAGAAAATCGTGCTAGCACTCGATTGAACCTAACGTTCTTCTTTTACTATCATAAATAGTTGTCCTGACTGAGCCAAAGGAGTTTGTGCTCATTCAGAGGCCTTCACTTGGTCTGACTGGAGCCTGTCCAAGTCAGAAAAGGGTTGTCTTATTTTGTAAGATAATACCTGCCATTTTTGGTCACCTGCCATTTCTCATCCTTTGACTTTGGTCAAAAGTTGACCTTTGACTGGTCAAATGTTGACCATTGACACTTTGACTTTTATCCACATGTCACGCACCTATTGGAGAGCTGGTGGGGGCTTGTCCCCCTGCCAGAACCTGGCAAGGAGGAGGGCGCACGCCACCCTTGGCGTGTGCCCAAGTAGGAGGCGCCTAGGAGTCCCTATTGGACAGGGACTCCATCTCCTTTTTGGATTTCCGATTAGACTTCCTCCTAAGAACCAACTTTGACTGGTCTTAGGTGCCATCTAAGGAGGAATCCAAGGGACTCTATTCCCACCAATCAGATTTAGATCTGATTTCACAAAGGGTTGTGATTGGTTGGGAAGAAGAGGAGTTGGATCACGCATAGTCTATAAATAAGACCCTGCGCCCAACTCAAAGTGCAATTGAAAATCCCATGCCCTAAGACTGCCTCCCTCCTTCTCCTCCATGCCAAGTCCATCTTCTCCCTCTCCTCTCCACGCCCAATGGTGTTTGGGATCCAAGTTGGTACAATCCAGATGAGAGAAAGATGATTGAAAGCTAGAAGGTTGTGCTGCTGTAAAGGACAACTGCTGATCTTTGAAAGGTATTTTGAAGATCCTCCAGATCAGATCCAAATCTGATTTTTGGAGATGTGATAGAGAAGAAGAGGATCTTCAGATCTAGCCTAGGTGGATACCAATAGAGGCCAGGCACTTACGTGGCTAGATCCAGAACCTTTCGCTGCTTATAGGATCATCAAAGGATAATAGGATTATCCTACATCAAGATAAATTAAATTTAATTTAATTTATATATATTTTATTTTTATTATTAGAATAATAAGAGTCAGATCTGTAATATTCCAAATCTAATTAGGATCAAAGAGAAAAAATTTTAAAATATATCTCTTGATCCAATCAGATCTGAACGAATCTGTTCCAAAAAATCTGGATTTTCCTTCAAAATTAAGACAACCCTTTTCTGACCTGGGCAAGCTCTAGGCAGATCAAGTAAAGATTTCTGAGTGAGTCTAAATACATTTGGCTCAGCTGAGAGAAGCTTTAATGATTGTTAAAGAAGAATATTAGGCTCAATCATGTGCTAGCACGATTTTCTTGAACCTAATTGAATCTTATTCAAATCAATTAAACTGGGTTAGTCCAATTGATGACATCTAGATCCAAATCCTTGTTTGTGTGATCTAGTTAGGTTCAGTTCCATATGGTAATGGGATATATCTTGATCTCTATCATCGATATCATCAAAACACTTTTTGATGGATCAAAATTTTTTTGATTTAGACAACTAGTATGATCGATCATCCAAATTATTCTAATTGCTCCCAAAATCCATCAGTGACACCTAGTGGCATATGGTGGCAACCTATCAGAGCTGAAAGTGAATCTCTCGATGTAGTTACCTATATGATTAGGTTCCTCTATCTTGAGCCCCGATCGGATTAAGATTAAGGTGATCTCATCAAACTCTAATTTTCATCATATGAATTAATCATTTGATTCAAGTCTAATGTGAAAATCTTAATAGAAACTCTTTTTATTATTACACTTTGCCATGGCCATGGGCTTATGGACTTGATTCTCATGATTATCATAGGGCTGCTGATAGCAATGCGATGTTGTCGTTAAGACACCGTGTTTATCAGTTTAATCCGACTTCTTAAAATCATTGAAAATGCGTAGATAGTAGTGAGTCGGGTCGAATTCACAGAGAAGGTAGTGTTTTTAGATTTGAAATCTTTGATTTTTGAAAAGAAAAGAAGAAAAGGAGTTTTAGGATCAAAAGTGAAGTCGGAAAAGTGAAAATTAAAAAGTGTAGGAATTTAAACTTGGTACTAAGATCTACTAGTTAGATCTTAGCATCTACTTGCAAAGCAATAATTTAAAGTGCAGAAATTAAATTACAATAAAAATAAAAAGCAAGAAATTAAAATATAAAAATAAAATTTTTATTAACTAAAATTTCAAAATTTAAATACATAAAATTTAAAAAAAAAGATAATAAAATAAAATAGCCTGATCTCTGATCTTGGATCGGCATTGGCAGAAAGATGGTGTAGAAGCTCGGCTCTTCTTCTCGGCATCCGTTGCTTCGAAGCAGCCTTTAACCCATAGCCTGGCTTCGCCCTGTACCAAAGCTTCACCTTGATCGGAGATGTTGATTTTGGTGGCCTGGGGTCCTTTTTATAGAGCTAGGAGGGCTGGATATTTTTTCTAAAGGCAATATGGGACTAATGCCTTTGTAATCGTCAAAATATAAATAAATTTGGATAAAATTTGAATCAAAATAGCTCTGATATGACTCTGATAAATCTAATAAAATCCAGCCATTCAATAAAAATCCAACGGTCTAAAAATCATCAAAATCGGATGCAGATAAGCTCAGATCGGGTTGGATTAAATTCTGGCCGTTGGATCGCGCTTGATCGAGGAAATCTGGCCGCAAATCGTGCTTCGGGAGTCTTGATCACCACCGGCAGTGTTCTGGATCATCGGATCATCGCCTGGATCGAGCGCTGCCGTCCGATGGTGATCCGCGTGATGTTTGTATCTGAATAAAATTTGGAAGCAACCACAGCCGTCCGATCCTGACCGCAAACAACCACATCCGTCCGATCGCGCAATAACTGTTCCCATGGACCACGTGGACCGGCCGCACCGCACACCACAACCAATCAGCGCCGCTGTTGTCGGACGAAAAGACTAAATTACCCTTGTGAGCCGCGATAAATTTCTGTAGACCCTTAAGGGGTCTAGGTCCACCACGTGGCAATCTCTGATTCGCCGGAATTTGCTGAGCTGGCGGTCCACGCCTAGATCGTGGACCGGCTGATGGCTTCAACGGCTTGAGTCGGCTTGATGGCTTGGCTTGGCTTGGTGGCTCGGCTTACGGAGCCGGCTGAGCCGTTTTCTTTTTTTTATTTAATTTTTATTTATTTTATATCTTTCAAAATTCATATCTTTTCCATTTTAGCTCCGTTTTACTTGAAATTTATTTCATTGTGATCAAAAAAATGAGCTCTTTCTATTGATAATAAAATTTTATTTTTTAATTTTTATTATTTTTATTATTTTTTAATTAATTTTTTAATTAATAAAAATATGAATTTTTTAAAAATTATATATAAATTGATTAATAATTTCTTAAAAATTAATATAAATTAATTGATAAATTAATACTTTTATTGATGAATTTATGATACTTATCACACCCCCCAACTTAAGCTTTGCTTCGTCCTCGAGTAAAAAAAAAGAATTTAGTTTTAAATATCTTTTAACTTTAGAGTTTCGGATTTTACCTAAGCAAGTTTTCAAAATGGTCATTGATATTCAGTAGAGCTTAAATGAGACATATCATTGGGGTATTAATACTTATCAATAGAAAAATTAAGTAAAGAATATTAAATTTTTCTAGAACTTTTTCTAAATTATCTTCCACCTTTATCTCTGATTTGTCTAAACTTTCATATAGGACAAGTGTATTGCTATTTTCGCATCCTTCATTTATTGATTTTTATTTTTCACATTATCCACTTTTTTGATGCGAATATCATTGCTTACTTAGGCAATGGGACCCGGTTGATTACTCAATGGGAAAAATTAATATATATATATTTTTTTTTTTAATATTGTACCACTATTGAGTGTCTTAACTCCTTAAGCTTTTCTATTTGATCCATGTAGCGAGTCTTGGGACCAATGACTCCCAAACCAGTTGGCTTTAGGGTACTAGATATAGAATATCCCTTCGGGACTTACTAACTCGAATCAAACAGGCTGCGAGTTAAGACTAGCTTTATAATGAGGTTTCTTTGTCCTTCCCATCTTTTGATGCGAAACTCAATGCTTGCTTAGGCAAAGAGGTCCAATTACTTCAGTGAGAAGTACTTGAAAACTATTTTATTAAAATAAATTTTTTTATATGAAGAAATGTATAGTTATCCTACACAAGTCCTATAAAAAGTAAGACTTTTCTTTGATGCTAGTAGAAACAACTAAAAATACTTTCCAAAGAAAAAAAAAATTTATATTCTAGACTTAATTTTTTATTAAATTTTCTTAATACTTGATTCCTCAATATCTCATAGATTCTCTGATTCTGTGTATCAATTTTCTTTTTAAAAAATGCTTAAGTTTAATTTCGATTCTTAAAGCATAATCAGATGTATCTAAATACTAAATACTAACTTTTTTGAGGACTTAAAATTTTAAAAAATTTTTATTTTTCTCTCCCTCCAACTTAATCGACATTGTCCTCAATGGAGAAGAAAAAATAAAGGATGTAATAAAAAAACATGAAAGAATACACCTAACTCAGTATATATATATATTTATATATATATATATATATATATATATCATTGGTCCAGCACATGCCTTTAAAAATTTAAGCTCTCCTCTCCAACTTATTCAAATTATCCTAAAAAGAAAATTAACTAAAAAGATAAATTAAATTAGATAAAAACTAAATATTGGGTTGCCTCCCAACAAGCGCTAAGTTTACCATCTTCAGCCAGACACAATGCAGCTTACTATCCTGTGTCAAATATTGGATTGACAAATTCCAATGGTTTTGGATTGCCAATCTCAGAAAGTTGATTTGATTTTTAATTCCCATTATTGATATATTCATTATTAATTTTAGGGATATAATTTGTGATTCCCATTCTCAGACCCATGTTTATTAAGAATTTACTATTTGATTTGTTCTTCTAAAATGCTCATGAATGGAGTTTTAGGAGTTAAGTTTGATTCAATGGGTGCTGGAATGGTGACTAAAGGCGGTTTTAATTCTGGAAGGTAAATTAATGTGATCTTGCTTAAACAACTCCATTGATATTTCATTACATGCCTCTTGATTTTTGTAAGAAGAACCAGCTTCTAGGGTTAAAGGAAACAGATTTTTAGGTTTATAAGTTCTCGGGTAAATCATCTATTCTCTTTTCCTTATTTCTATCTCATTTAAATTGGAACCTAGCATCAGTACTAAATTTCCTGGCTTGGGTTCTTCTATGTGGTTAGTCTCAGTACTAACCAATTCCTCTAAATTTTTATTTTGGCTAGCATCAGTACTAGCCTCTCTCACCTGATCTTGGTATGGGTCCATAAGAATCCTATAGCTTTTAAGTTCAGGAATTACTTTGGTATTCTCAAATTGGAGATTCTTAGATGAAACATTAGATTGATAATTTAATCCAGGTGGTTGGTGGTCATTAGGTGGGTTATTTGAAATTGGTAGGTTTCGGTAGTTGATCTAGTTCTCTCCTCATGTTAGACTCAACTAATTATCCTATTTGAGCTTCTAGTCTGGCGATAGATTGCTGTTGAGTTAGAATTAATTGTTGAAGTTGGTTAAATCTATCATCAGCTAGATTGGTCTGTTGAGGAGGTGGGTATGAAGGCTGATTATAATATGATGGCTGGTTAAACTGACTAGGCTGACCATTATTATAGGCATAATTTTGATAATTTTGCTCAAGTAAAATTTGGGTCTGAGCCTGAGTCTGTTGGGATGTCCAAGAAAAATTAAAGTTACTCCAATCTGAATTATATGAATTTGAAAATGGATCATTAATCAATTTGGAGTATCCTTGAGCAGCTTGAACTTGTTCTTGGATAAAATACGGAAATTGTGCAGTCATAGGATATTCACTTACATGATGGGTTGGACTAGCACAGATTGAATAATTCTCCTGATAATTAGAAGATGATGTGAATTGTGCAGGAGATTGTTGACCTAGGGTTAGGAGTTGATCTATTTTCTGAGCAAGAAGGTCAACTTTACCTAATTTTTGGATAATTAGATTCATATTAGCCATTTGATTATTATATTTAATGTGAATCAACCATTCAATTAAGTTCAACTAAATCAGAAAAAGCGATTTCCTACCATGCATGGTGTAACCCTAATGTATGGTTTAAAAATTTTTAGAAAATTTTTTTAATTTTATTATTATTATTATTATTTTATTATATTAAAAATTAATTTTTTTAATTTTTTTTATTTATTAATTTTAATTTATTTTAATTTAATTTAATTATTAATTTTTAGTTAGTTTAATTTTTATTTTATTTTATTTTTAGAGGAGTAAGAAAAAGAAAGAAAGAAGAGTTCTAAAGAAGAGGTCCTAAGGAGTCCTAGAACTAAGAAGAGAGAGAAGAATTAAGTTTAATTAGGTTTGATGTTCATTAGCAATCAAATTGGTCAATCAATCCTGACTAAGGGTTATCCTAGATCTAGACAGCTCCTAACTGTCAAGGTCACCTTCAAGCCCTCCAAGTATAGGATTAGCCAATCAACTGACAGGTAATATAAGATTGTGGAAGTCCCCTGTGCTTGCCTTAGACAATCAATTGTGCTTGGCCAGGGTAGTGAATGAACCAATTAGGAACCACCTCCTTCAGTGCAGTCATCCTAACCACTTTCCTAGGACACCAGTCAAAATAACTTATCCAACTCAGTTCAACTCTTAGGATTCCTTATCCGATTGAGCTCGATCCTTAGGGTTATGTCTAATTGATTAATTTAAAGTTTATCAATGCAGAGTTGAATTAGTTATTTGTGGGCTAAGGAAGGTGATCAAATTCCCACCTTAGCTTGTTAATTGGGTATGCCCTTAATCTTGATTAATATGAATAGCACGAAAAAAAAAAATAATCAAAAGGGTTTATGCAATTTAAAACTAGATGCATGCAACTAATAAAAATTATAAAGGCTTACCTGCCTCTAGCAATCACAAAAAAAATAAAAATAAAATAAAAATAAAAATAAAAACTAAATGAGCAATCCTAGACATTAGATTTCTATCTTACATAAGATTTTAATTAGGTTTAAAAAATATTTTTTTAAAATTAATTTAAAAAATAAAAAATAAATAAATAAAATAAAAAGAAAATGTTGTGTTAAATACCGTGTTTATCAGTTTTAAACACTTCTAAATCATTTGAAAGCTAATTAGTAGATGAAGTCTGATCGATCCAGAGAAGGTGTATTGTTTTTTAGATTTGAATCTTATTTTTGAAAAGAAAAGAAGAATAAGAGTTTTAGGATCAAAAGTGAAGTCGGAAAAGTGAAATTAAAAGGATGCGATATTAAACTTAGGTACTAAGATCTACTAGTTATTTGTCTTAAGCTCATTTCAAGCATAGCAATTTTAAGATGGAAATTACAATATAATAAAAAAAAAAGCAAGAATAAAATAAAAAATAAAATTTTTATTAACTAAAATTTTCAAAATTAATACATTAATATTAAAAAAAAAGGATAATAAATGAAATAGCCTGATCTCTGATTCTTGATCCGGCATGTGGCAGGAAATGATGGTGAAGCTCGTTTCTTCCTCGATACCCGTTGCTTCGAAAGCGCCTTTAACCCTACCTGGCTTCGCCCTTGATACCAAAGCTTCCCTTGATCGAGATGTTGATTTTGGTGCTTGGGTCCTTTTTATAACTAGGGAGGCTGGTATTTTTTCTAAAGGCAATATGGACTAAGCCTTTGTAATCAGTCAACAATATATACAATTTGGATAATGTGTGATCAAAATAGCTCTTGATATGACCTGATAAATTCTAGATAAAATCACCACGTCTTCAATAAAATCCACGTCTAAAGCATCAAAATCGATAGATTAAAGCTCGAATCGTTGGATTAGAATCCTGCAGCCGTTGGCGCGCTTGATCGAAGCAAATCTGCGCTGCAAATCGTACTCTGGAGTTCTTGATCACCCCGCAGTGTTCTTAGGCATCCGTTGATCATCGCCTGGATCCGAGCGCTGCAGTCCTATTAGTGAATCCGACTTATGTTGTTATCTGAATCAAAATTTCGAAGCAGACACAGACCGTCCGACCTGACCGCAAACAACCAATCTCCGATCGTGCACTAACTTTCCATGGACCGCTGGACCCGCCGCACGCATACCCACAACAATCAGCGCGCTGTTGTCGGACGAAAAAAAAAAAAAAAAAAAAAAAAAAAAAAAAAAGAAAAAAAAAAAAAAAAAAAAAAAAAAAAAAAAAAAAAAAAAAAAAAAAATACTAAATTACCTTGTGAGGCGCTTTAAATTTCTGTAGACCCTTAAGGTTCTAGGTCACCACGTGGCAATCTCTATTCGCGGAATTTGCTAGAGCTGGCGGCCACGCCTAGATCGCTTGGACGGGTCGATGGCTAACGTCTAGGTCGCTATGACTTGGTTGGCTTGGTGCCGGCTTACGGCGCTAGCGTTTTCTTTTTTTTATTCTATATTTATATTATTTTCTATACTTTCAATTCATATCTTTTCCCATTTTAGTTCCGTTTTTACTTAAAATTTATATTGTTGATTAAAATGATATGGCTACTTCTTGATAATAATTCTTTTATTATTTATTTATTATGTTATTATTTTTTAATTAATTTTTAATTAATAAAATGATATAATTTTAAAAAATATATATAAATGTTATAAATTCTTAAAATTAATATAAATTAATTGATAATATCAATACTTTCTTGAGTATTTATTAATATCAGCGCTCTTCATCACTGAGCGTAGATAGATTTTCTATTGGTAACAATCCAATTTCTACAATGAACCATGCTATAGCCAACATACACTTCAGATTCCGAATGCTAAAGATACAATTATGTGTAGTCAAACTATAACACCCTCAGATGAACTTTAATGCACCTCAGTTCAAAGAACCAGACACACCACTGCCAGCCTTCGAGCCAATCATCGATGAGAAGGTAGACTTCCTCATGACTGCTTGAGGTGGTCACGCTCAGTGCCCTTATTTTCTAACGAGTATCGTACTCTCACTCTGGTGTTCTACACCATAGATTCAAGACTCATCTTATCTAAAAAAATGATCGTACACCAACCTTTTGACAATCACCATCCTTATATAATCCTACGATCGAAACATTTTATGAGTAAATAATGAAAATTATGTCTTAAATTTTAAACTCCTAAAAATATAACTATCATTATCATTAACTCAAAAATATTACTCACAGACACTTTCAAATATACACTATGATAGAAAATAATTATTTATTATTATAGTTAAACATTATAATTTTATTCCTTAGAAGGTATTACAGTGTCAGCCAATCTACTTTTAGGCAACACATATCTAACAAACTCCCCACTTATCAAAGCCAATAGCTACAAATCAAGTTCCATCTTCTCAAGCTGGGCTTTGATATTTGCTGGTCCCAACGATTGTAAAGGGTCGTCTATGTCTGTGGAGTCACTCTCTTGACCTCGACGTAACCTTTCTCAAGAAATCATGAATGAGGTGTATCTGCCGCTCGATGTCTTAGATTTTTGATGAACCTGCGGCTCCTTAACAAAGCATGACACCATTATTATACAGTACAAGGAATGCATCCAATTGCATCTTCCTATTTCTACAGTAAGTTCTTATACCAGAATGCCTCCTCGCAGTTTCTGAACGCAGCAAACTCTATTTTCCATGTGGAATTTGCTATCACTGTCTGCTTGAAAACTCTTTCAACTGAAAGTATGACCATTATTAGATAAATAGATTCTCATATGTTGACTTGGATCATCTATATCGTACATAAAGATTTGAGTCTATATACCTTGGACTTGGAGTTCTCCATTATCAAAAACTAACATCATATCCTTTAGTTCTCTCAAGTACTTAAGTACATTTATAGAGTCCAGTTTCTCATCTGGATTCAACTGATATCTGCTCATGACACTCACAGCATGGGCTTATCAGGTCGTATAACATAATAATTACAACATGAGCTCTTATTGCTGAGCATAGGATCTTCTCATGTGTTCAATCTCTTCAGTGTGTTGGACATTTTTTCGGAGAGATGAATGCCATGTCTGAGTACCAAATCTCTCTTGGAGTTTTTCAAGCTAAATCTTTAGCCAACTTCCTACTATGTACATCTTCTGTGAAAAGATCTAGCATCCGTATTCGCGTCTAGTCGGTGTGAGTAGATCTTAATTTCTAGAATGAAGATGCTTCTCTAGGTCCTTCATGGAGAATTCTTTAGATAAACCATATTTTAAACTGTGCTCAACATGAAAATATCATTCATAAGGAGGAATCATCTTACGTACAGTACGAAGAAGGTAATAGCGCCCCACTGATCTTTTTTGAAAATTACATGATTTTTTTTCATTCTTGATGAAAGCCAAATAATTTAGATCACATCATTTAAAATGAGAATTCCACTCCGAGCATGCTTGCTTAATCCATATTGACTTTGTAGCTTTGCATATTTATGATCAACATTCACTGGATGTGAAATCTAGCAGCATTCATATAATATTCTTTCTTAAAGTATCCATTTAAGAATGCCATTTTCACATCATTATCATTATTTCACAATCAAATAGGCTGCAAAACAACAATGTGCAGAGTAATTTTAGCAGGCTTTGGAAAATATTATCTTGATAGTTAATTTCTTGCACGACTATACTTTGCACTAATCTAGCTTTAAATATGCACATTCCCATCTGCACCCAATCTTTCTTTGTAATCCATTTACATCCAATAGATACTATTACCTTCAGATAGATTACCAAGGTCTAAGAACTTAGTTGAGTTTCATCGATTTAATTCAACTTTCATTGCCTCTAAACCATTTTCGAAGTCGATATCCGATTGTTAGATATATATGCCCTAGAAGTCAGAATTGCTGACACTTTATAATACACTTCCTGGGGAAAAATTATAATTTTGGACTATAATCAATAAAATAGATTATTTTCTCACATAATGTGTATTTATGTCTGTATTAACATCCTTGATTAATGATTAATGATAATTCATATTTTTAAGAGTTCGAAAATTTAAGACAGAATAAATTATTATTAACTCATAAAATGCTCCTGACCATAGATCATCATGAGGATGTGATGCATCCGAAAATTGGACAATTGCTTTCTTTAGTAAGATGAGTCTTAAGTCTACGTGTGGAGAACACGGCAGCAGATACAGTACTCAGGAACGAGGCCACTGAGCATGACCACCTCGATATCCATTAAGAATCTACCTTACTCGTCAATGACCCACTCGATCTTGTATGGTGTCTGATTCTTTATCTTGAGGTGCATCAGTAGTCATCTTGAAGGATTTATGTTGACTACACCCATTAACTCAGTCTCCTAGCCATTCAAAAATCTTGAGGTGTATGTTGGCTATAGCATGTTCATTGTTAGGAACTGATGCATCAAGATGGAACTATCTACCTCGTTGGTAGAGGAGCACCTTATGCATGATCATTGAGAATCAAGTCCAAAAGCTCATGCCATGGTTAGAGTGAAATAATAGAAAGAATTTCTATTTAGTTTTACATCGAATTGAATCGATTATTAGATTCATATAATAGAAACTAGTGTTTGACAGTTCAACCTTAACTCTAATCGATCGGGCTCAGATAAAGAACTATTCACATATGGGTAGCTTACCGAGACTTTGCATTCAGCTCTGAATGGATTGCACATAACTCTATGGGTCAAATGTGAGGATTTGGAAGCAGATTAGAATGATTAGATGAAATCGATCATTCTAGCTGTTCGAATTAAGAAGAGTTCTGATCCATCGAAAGGAGTTTTGATAATGTCGATGCATAGAAGATCATGACATATCCTATTACCATACCAAAAAAATAACCTAAACTGGTCACACAAACAAGGGTTTGAATCTAGTGATCATCAATTGAACTAACAGTAAATGTGATCTGAATGAATTTAATATGTCAAGGAAACTGCTAGCACTTCGATTGAAACAAATGTTCTTCTTTACTATTATAAATAGTTATTCCTGACTGAGCCAAAGAAGTTTGGGCTCGATGAAAGGCCTTCACTTGGTCTGGACTAAGCCTGTCTAGTCAAAAAAGGGTGGTTTATTTTGTAAGATAATACACCATTTT